>PVIC010000150.1:0-40017 GCA_004025085.1 Thryonomys swinderianus | reverse complement strand
TGACTTGACATGCAAAGCAAAAGGAAAAGCCATGATGGAGTCTGAACACAAGAGCCACTGCACTGGCCTCAGAGCTTTACAACTGTCTAGTCTCAGCAGCCTCTCTTTGTATCGGCCTGACCTCACGCCATGTGGGCCTTGGGACCTGCACTATGGCCAACAGCAGATGATGCATTCAGCCTCTATATGGGGCAAGAGAATTTCTTAGGCCTGTGAGCTTCCAAATTCTAAAAGCTTTATCCAAGGGAAATTTGCCACTCGATGGAGCTCTGATAAGAGAATTGTTTCCTCAGGAATTCAGCATGTGCCTGGTATTGCAAGTTCTTGGGGGCATGGAGACTGTCTCCCTCTGCGTGGCCTCCCTGGTGCCCACAGCAGTGCCTACACAGAGGCTGGAACCCCACCAGAGGGCAGTTTGCTGATAAGATAGACTTTGGGGGCTTTAAAGAGTTTCAGATGTGCCTCATGTCACACAAGTTTAATTTCACTTCAAAATCCTTAGAGTTTCAAATAGACATGTTGAAAATTTATACTTTCATTCACTTTTAATGAGAATACTCTTTTTTCAAGAATAATATGTGGGCTGCCTTACAAGTGATTCCACGGCCATATGGAAGACTCTGGTTAATACTGACAAGTGCTAAAAGGGATATATATATATATATATATGGAGGCAGGCTATGACAGAATTGGAAATGAAGGGAAGCACATTTTAGTGACTCCCCCCTTGCTTCCCCACCCCCTGCCCCTCTCCAGTGAGGCCCCCACAACCCAGGGCATAGGTTCCACGCAAACCTCCAAGTCATGCAAATGTTTGGGAGGTTGATGATATGCTCTTCTCACAAACATATCTTGTCTTACTAAGGACACTGGAAGAAAAATACTTCTATTTTTCAAGAATCCATCACAAATGGGAGCAATTGAGGGACAGTGATTTCAGACAGGAAATGTGGTCAGAAATAAAATAATCTGTAAAGAGCTCAGAAATCTGAGACAACTACAACTGTCCCTAAGAAAAGTCTGGACATCAACAACCCTGTGTTTTACTCATGCTTGGAGCACTGTAACCAATGTCGGGCAGCATGCTTGGCACTGAAGCAACAGAGATGATAACAGCATAATCCTAACAAAGAAGTACAGAGGCATAATGTTCATTATCCAGACAACCAAGCTGCTGCAGAAAGGAAGGGATACCTGGGTAGGACACTCACTAGGCTGCCTCTGATTGGTCTGGTGCTAAGGACACCAGAGAAGGACCCACAGGTACATAAGGAGCACAGGCACTGGATGACATTGAGTTTAACCAGGGCACTAGGGAACACCGAAGTAGAAATGGAAAAGTAACATGGTCCATGTGACTGCAACCTAGAAAAACAAAGGGATGGAAGAAACAATGTGCAGATGCATTTGAAGGAAAACATTCTTCCCTGTACCTGGCTCATTGGGGAAAAAATGCAAAGGTCTCCTGTGACAGTCCAGATAAGAAGTGAGACTCAGTAACTAACTGCCGAGTCTGCTCTTACAAGCTATGGACCCAGAGGAGTTTTCTTTGCCCTTCTTTGCTTTGGTTTTCTCATCTTTAAGGTAAAGTTTATAAGTACTTTATGATGCTACCACACTTAAGTATACCTGCCGCAGTGCTATGACACTGCTAGTCACCATCAGTATCATAAAAATGTGAACTGCTGAAACACTGGGTTTGTTTGTGCTTCTAGATCTGATGAATTTGCATTTGTGCATTCAATTATTTAGCCCTCCAGTCCAATTCAGCAGACAGCAGGCAAGAAAGACAAGTCTTGGAGTGTTAATATCCATGCTGCAGGGACAGCAGAGGGTGCATGCAAAGCAGACTGGAGGCAATCAAGAAATGCTTCCATCTAAGCCCAGTCTGTGGGTTGAACATTAGACCTTTGTGGTATCTGAATCCATGGGTGGCCTAGCTAATGAGTCCTAGGATAACAGAGTACAGTGAATAGAAAGAGAGAGAGAGCAGGACGGTGTCATGGGCGAATGTCATCTGACATTTACCTGATCACATCCCGATGGCATGACAATACAACCGAGATTCTACACTGGTGCTCAAGCCAACAAAGAGACAACATACTTTGACTAGGAAAGCCAGAGAAGAACCCACACCCCTGGGGGTGTGCGTGGAGCCTTGCTTCTGAAACTCTCCCTTGGGGGGTGTGAGAGAGGGACAGGTACTAAAATTGAACCCAACGCCTTGGCATGTAGCTACATCTCCAGACCTTTTGCCTTCTTATTTTGAAGCAGGCCATGTTGAGTCACTAAATTACCCAGGCTGGGCTCAAAGTAGTGATCCTCCTGCCTCAGCCTGGCTTCTGAAATTCCTGGACAAGGAGGTATGGGGACAGAAGTCACAAAGTGGGCATCTCAGGGAAAGCGGAAAATGGAAGAGCTCATGCTACTCTACAAAGCCCAGGGCCCTTGTCTGAAGGCACAAGCTCCCATGGGTGGAATTAATGAAACAGCTAGTGGGGGAGGTTTGATAATTGGGGTTCTGACCAAAGTCTACCAGCCACACTAGGGAACCCTCCAGGGTTCCAGGAAATTTTGAAGACTAGACACTTGTGAGTCTTAAATTCTAATGGAGAAAGACAACCACATCAAAAACTTAGACAAATAAGTAGGAAAATATAAAACTCATGAAGTGTTAAGTTGTCAGCGATGGCCTCTCAGTGGAGGAAATGCTGTGGCTAAGGATTAGATGATAGCCAGGCAAAGATCTGGGAGAAGAAAAAGCAAGGGTCCCTAGGGGAGCCAGCTGGAGATTCTGGTTAGTGGGAGTCCACTCAGGTACTGTGGGACAGTGAGGAGGGGAAACAGAAACAGGACTTACACATGGTTCCTGTGGCCCTTCCAGACCTCCTGAGACAGGGCCTGGATTGCCTTCAGCGGGTGGCGGGGGGGGGGGGGATGGAGGAAAGAACCGAGCCCCAAGATTAGTTAGAAGATTTTCACTCTAACTCCAGCAGGAAATAACAGCAGCTTGCACAAAAGCTAGCAATGAATGATTTGTGTCAGAGATGTATACGAACTATTTTTTGTTCATTAGCGTCTCTATTTCTTATGTATTCTTTTATCCCAGCTCAACTGTAAGGTCAAAGAGACATGATCAGAACATGAATTAACAGCCAAAAACATGGTTATCCATAGTCTCTCTGCCTCAGGACATCCTTGAGAAACTATAATGGGAATTCCCTTCATTGAGGCAGACAGGAGAGCAAGAGGGAAGAAATGAACTTAATAAGTACCTTCTGTTTTCCAGGTTCTATGCTTAGTGATTCACAATTTCTAAGTTTCCTAATGCTTCAAAGACATTATTCCCAGTACACAAATTAAGAAATTGAGTCTCAGAGCCATTAAGTAACTTGCAAGGGATAACCAGCTGCCAACTAGTAGACTGATGATTTGAACATATCCTGCTACCATTCTCCAAGTGTGCTGTCCAGCACAGCAGCCACAAGTCACCCCTGGCTCCCAAGCACTTGAAAAGAGACTGACCCTGCTAAGATTTTTTGTACAGACAGAACAGACACTGGGTTTCAGAGACTCAGTGTGAAAGCAGGACTCTAAAATATGTCAGTAATTTCTATATCCATTATACACTGACTTGAAAATATTTTTGATATATTAAATAAAATGCATTGATACAATTAATATTGCTTTTGTATTTTACTACTTTAACCCAAATGCAATGAAGTCAAAATTGCAACGTGTAGCACTCATTTTCTTTCCTCCATTTCCCTTGGGTGGGTACTAATTGAGAAATGACATAAATTTGATTTGGCAAACAAGTGAAGATTTTGTTCTTTCTTCTCCTGCCTTCCACTCTATGGTACTGCCCTTGGGGAAAGAAGGGGGTGTCAGCATAGAAATGACAGGCTGTAGGACAAGAGTGGTTTTGTATTGAGGTGACCCTCTTCCTCAACAGCCTGATATTCCCTAGAAAACCAGTGTGACGATTTACTGACATTAAGCCAAAATTAACACAAAAAACAGAATGGCTACTCTTCCATACCTCACTCTTACCATCCCCCTCCCCCATGGCCATGAAAGTGACATCATAGCTTTCCCGTAATACTCTAGGAAGAATAGCAAAGGTTACCCCTTCAGCACTCCCTCCAGGAATCTGTATTCTACACTCAGAACAATAGTATAAATGGGAACTATGAACAGTCATTACTAGATGATATTTAAACAAATGAGGGGAGGGATACTGGGATTCAATGCTCAGACCCACATTCTATTAGGCTTGTTTTATGGTGCAGAAGACACTGAATCTTTAAGCTCATGAAGGTTATCAACCCTAAGCTGGATGTCAATGATACCTGAGGCACAGGCAGGTAGAGAGCAATGGTAGTATGGGGTGGACACAGACTTTGAGCTGGGCCCTTAGCTCTAGAAGCTACATGCCGAATCCCTACAGAGGAAAAATCAAAACAGGAAGAGGAGAAAGAGGAGGATGAAGAGCTAGCCTCATATGGGACACTGCTACATGGCAGCCACGTGCCAGGCAAGGTACAGCAGGACTCTCAACTGGTCCTCATTCAGCTGGATCCAGCACCAGTTAACGGGTGTTAGACTGGCTAGGGCCAACTTGTGTCAATACCGAAGTGGCTTCACTGTTCCCCTTCACTGCTGGAGAAACAAGTACAGAGAGGATGAGTAATTCATACAAGGGCATCAGCTTCTGAACTTGAACTCTTAACCACCAGGGATGGGGCTAGCGGTGGGCAGTGGGGGGAAGAAAGGAGAATGGAGGGAGATACAACACACAACGTGTTGTGTTGTGCCTTCCAAATATATGCAAAGTTCCTTGAGGCCAAGAAAAATACCTTTCATTCCTAACTGATCCTTCCCGACTCCTGTCACAAGGCTGAGCACATAGTAGGTCCTTAAATCTGCCTACAAACTGTAAAGCACATAACTGTCCTTCAGCAGATGTTGGCTTTTATGTGTTGGCCTGATAGAAGGTAAAGCTGACAGTCATTTGCTCCAAATAATACACAAGTCCCTTTCATATACCTCTCTTGAGATTCTTCAGTGATTCAAGACCCCCAGTTATTTTAAGACCCAGATTCATTATTTTCATACATGCCTAAAAGATTTTCAGAGTTCTGTCTTCTCTCTTATTATCTTCGCCCATCCTCCTGCCTAGTTTACAGAGAGAGCTTAACTTTAGGTCACTTCCACAGGCTGCCCGATCTACAGAGAGTCAGCCACACATTGCAGAAGCGGTCGTGTGCTGTGGCATGTGGCCTTGGCGTCCCAGATTAGAGGACACAGTGGAGACTCCAAGGGGAATGAGCAGGCTCTCCGTTTAGAGTAGTGCATTGGGAAGATGCCACTGGAGAGGACTTCTTGCAATGGAGAAAATGGCATGAATTTAATGTGACAAACCACATTGTACTTAGAGGCTGGTTTATGCTTCCTGATGCAGATCTACAATTAATGCTCAGCAAAGGAAAGGACGAAATGTCATTTCGCTATAAGAAACTGACATCGTGGGACTTAGATAATTTGTTAGAGATTAACAAGAAATAAAACATTCTCATTTTGTCCTTTTGCTTTTTTCTTCTTGTTTTGATTCTAGGTCAAGGGAGGTGCTTTCTAGTAGAGAAATAGTCTGATAAGCAGAAGCAACCCTAGAAGGAGTGAAGGAAGCTGGTGATAAGGAGTGTGCAGCCAGTGGGGTCACACGCTAAAAGGTGGCTGACAGTGAAAACGGCCTTTTAGCAGCAACTGATATAATAACTGATTCAGATGCAAGTCATCAGGGATGCTGCCCCAGTCACTACTGTTACATGGCAATAGCCCTGCACCTCTGGTTTCTTTTCATTTTTATGGTGACTTTGGAGATCAGGAAGTCAAGCTGCACTCACCTGGGCTGTACTGTCCTGCAGGTGCTCATGTAGTTCCAGTCACATGCAGAGCCTCAGCCATCTTTAAGGCCAGACCAACTGCAGCATCTACAGTGATCACCTAGATGGTGACCACTGGTCTTGGCTGGTGACTTGCAGCTGCGCTGGACTGCAGACCAGGGCATCTACACATGGCGTCCTCGGGGAGGCCAGGCTTCTTACATAGCACCACTGTTCCCCAAGACTGGCAGCCAGCGAGAACAAAACGGAAACCACCTGAGCCCCAGTAGCTACCTGTATTCACACTCCTGCCACAGTATCTGCTTCTGCAAGGAGCCAATCTCCCACTGCCAGGGAGCACGAATGAGGAGACTGATCAGAGAGGAGGACAGGAAACCGAGCTCTGCAGATGGAACCAAGAAAGAGAAAGTACTATGAGTGATGTTATTGAGATAACTAGTGGAATTCAGTGCAGGCTGAAAGACGGACAGTAGCACTGTGTCAGTATTAAGTTCCCAGAACTGTGTTACTTATTGTGGTAAATAAGATGCTCTTAAGACTTAGAACATGAATACAGAGATACTCAGAGGTAAAGGTCATCAGATCTGCACCTTAACCTAAAATAATTTGAAAACAATGAAGAACAAAAGAGTTTTAGTGTGCCAAGCTATTAAAAAGTATTGAACACAGGCGAACATTCTATAGACGATAGTTATACGCTATGAATAACTATATGCTATGTATAACTATAAATACTGTGGTGAAAGTTCAGCTAAAACATTTATTGCAGCAAAGAATACACTGCTGTTATTACCTACCAGAATACTCCCCTCACTTCAAACACCTGAGCACTTCAAACACCTGCTCTTTTCATCTCTGGGTGCCCTCGTCAGTTGCAGTATCCTGGCTGCCTCATTGTTCCAAATCTATTCAAAACTTTTGCCTCCTCTGGTCATTCTGACTTTGAGAAAGAGCCCGCAGTGCCAGATGCAGTCACACAACGGGTGAGGACTCCTCATGATGTTGCCTTTCTGCTAGACAGCATGTGGTAGCCATAGCCAAGTTTTTATCACATCTTATAAAGACACAAAATTTCTAGAACTGCTTCAGAAAGGGGGGGGGTGTTTTGTGTTGATTCATAACAATGTATCATTTACTAGAATAATTTCTTTATCAAACACTTACCCTATTTCCCCATTGCCTTTGTATTCTTGCCATTGTTTGGATCATTTGAAAATCTCTTCAGAAGTTACAAAGCAGCAGAACAATTAAATCTTATGTATGATCAATACAATAGAAATCAGAAATGAAGATGCATGTAGCAAGAGTGTCTACACTAGCTAGGTTAATTTTGCAGCTGTGAATTTCCTACCAGGCAACAAACACACAATTGGGAGGGTGGCACGTGCTGAAGAGATGTTAAACATTTTTCAACTTTTAGATAAATAGGAAGATATCAGACTTCCGGCAAGTTATTAAGATAAATAAGGAACCCAAACTACCATCATCTCACGATGATGGGAAATGGTGCACATACACACTCTCCTTTGATGGCCCAGCCTTGTGCCAAGGGTAGTAGCTTCTCTTTGATTGTGATTTTGATTGCTTTGCAGCAAATCTCAGAGCACTGTCACTTTGCTTACCCCGTGAGGCTATCATTTCTCTGGGATAAGGAAGACTAGGAACTTGCCCCAAGTCTTACAGCTGAACTGCAGAGCCACAATTCAGACCTGGGCCTATGTGCGTCAAAATAGTTCCTCTTTCTCCTCTGGTGCTGCATCCTAATTTTCAGTGAAGACGCCAACATATTGCGAGCTCATGTCTAGTTTTTCTAGAAGTCTAACCTTCGACATGAAAGCAGGTCAGTTTAGGATGACAGCAGTGACCTGCAGGCCCAGCATGTGCCTCAGGGAGCAGCCCTGCATCCTGAGGTGAGGGAGAGTGGACTGAAGGAGACCGCCCAGTGCGCCGGCGGCCATGACTTCCCAGCTCCCTGCCGATGGGACAGCAGCGCTCCTGCAGCCGCTGCAGAGCCCTCCCCGCAGGAGACGCCTGCGTCTCGGTGGGAGACAAGCGCACCACGAGTCCAAACTGCTGCCACGAAAGCGGATCTGAATTCGAGTTTGAATCACTGGAGATTCGATCTACTTTATTATTTTATAAAACTCAGAGAGACTCTAGCAATCAACTTACTAATTTATATTGATGAGGAAACAGAGCTTGGGGTTCAGGGAAGATGCTGTGGTTGGAGCAGCAAGCCAATTAGCAGAGGAGCCAAGCACAGCGCCATCCGACGGCCCAGCGCCAGCTCCCCTGGGAAGATCTACTGGCAAGCAAGATGTGAGTTTTCTTTAGTTTTTAAAAATCATGTTCTTTCCCTTCTATTAACTAAAAATGCTCTGACAAGCTTGGAAATGTTAATAGACCAACTGAAAGAGCTGGCACCAAATCCAGCCGAAAATACAAAACAGGACTCAGTGCTCTTGACATCTTTTCTCCTCCAGTGGGGTTGATGTGTTTTAAAAGGGCAGCCTTAGGCCCGGGTCCCTGTGGGCTTGGCACAGCTGCAAATGGAGAAGACACCTGTGCCACGTTCCGCCCTACTACAGGGTCCACTAAGCTGACAGTGGGAGTCAGGAGGCCAAGAGAGACTTGGACAGAAGTCAGTGTTTCTGAAGCAAGCCAGGAGAATAGGAGAGAGAGCATCTCCACACAGAGCCTTACCACACCGGGAAGAAAAGAGAATTGGGAAGAATAAACAAATCTTATCTTGTAGGAGAGTACAGTGTAAAGTTGCAAGAAAGAGCTTCCTATGTTGACTAAAGGTATAAACACACATACATGTGTGCATGTATGTGTATATGTGTGCACTGTGCACATGTATGTCTGTATCCATCTGCATGTAATATGCATGTGCATATGTATCTGTATGTCTCCTGCATACTGTGTGTAAATGTTACCATGTGTATGTATAAGTTGTGTATATGTATTCTGTACAGGTATTCACATGTACGTATACATGTATAAATATAGTACATACTGTGTTTATATTTATGTAGGGAAACATATGTGTGTGAGATTTCTGTATTTATGCATGTGCCTCCTGTGTTTATCTGCTTATGTATGCGTATGTGTGTATACATGTATGTGTGTGTGTATATATATATACATACATACATATATATATATGGGTCACATGCACCCATGAACCTGTTCCTGACTGTCATACATATGCATAACATATATGCAATACACACATATACATAGAGTACACAGATAAACACATTTTCATAAAAACACTCCACATAGACAGACAGATGGATCTCCACATATCACCCTCTCCTGTTCTCCTCTAGCACTGAACTTTAGGTTAGAGACTGAACCACTTGAGCTAAGCAAGATGAAGTGTATTTTTATATAAAAAAGAACTCTCATGGGGGAAATAATTCTGAGATTCCCACAGTTGGCCCTGACTTATACACCTGGGCATTGAGCAACCCTGGGACTCACTCCCAGGTTAGCACAGTCGGCATGCACTGTAGGAAATAACCCGTGCCCATCAGTCCAGAGTGTGGAGGCTGGCCCAAAGGACAGGCAAGTTCTGGGTGCCATGCACCCACAAACTCTTGTGTTGGGCCTAGGGTATAGCAGTATTCAGAATGTGGGACTATGCTTGGAAGGATGATAAATTTTATGGAGCAAGCACTGCATTGACATGTGATCTGGCTCCACCAGATATGCCAACATGATGGATGTTTGCTCATCAGTGGAGTCAAGATTTGATCTGCCAGCCCAGCAGTGCAATCAAAACATTATCCACTCTGAGTCCCAGGACATGATGAGAAGCTTTGTAGGGGGCTGTTTTTATCATTGGTATTGTTATTATTTTCTCAAGGGGGCCCTATCTGTATTGAATTATAACTGATTTTTCTTGAAGTTTATTGCAATTTGCTAGTTTGCTCCTCATGTCAAAAACCCAATATAATTTTCAGCCAAAAAATAAGGCACTACATTATGATAATGGCATCAGTGTTTCATCCATCAGTGGGAACTGAATGCATTACTTAACACATTTCAGAGGAATTCAAGATGAGTTTGAAATATCGCCCTTCTGGAAAGTATGTACTTAAATCTTTGGATGATCATCTACATTTAGAAAAAGAATGGTAGCCTGACCTCCTGGAGCCAAGGCAGTCTTTTTAGATTGGCCTGGACTTCCTCCCACAGACCAAGAGGCCAGCATAGGGATGATCAGAATCACTTGGAAAGAAGTTTACAGCTACTCCAGAGCCCACAGTCACTGGCTTCCCAGAGCCATCTGTCTCAAATTGACTGGCTGGAGGGCTGGCAAACAGAAATAATGAATCTAAGGTCAGAGGGCCAAGTTCTTGTACAATGGAGCCAACCAGCCTGGGGAGGACAGTAGAGAACCAAGAGTCCATGCTGCTGGCTTTCCTCCTGCCCTGTTGGCTTTGTGTGCATGTGGCACTGGTTGCCAAGAAGAAACTGGCAGGAGTGGGTGGGTTGTAATTTCATCCAATTTAAAAGGTTTGATTGAGCCACTATCTGAAAACTCAGTGCCCTTCTAGTGCAGCGAGGCTGACAGAGAAAGTGAGGCCCATCCCTGTCCTCACAGTCAAAATGACAGAATCCCAGAGGCCAACAAGAAATTTCAATTAGAGGTGTAACAAGGCAGAAAGAGAACTATAGGGAAACGAAAGCGACGGAGAAGGTCTGCCAGAGTGAGAAAGGCCTAAGAAGGCTGCAAGGATCAGGTTTTACTTTAAAAGTGCTTTCCAGAATAATTATTGTTTCATAAGAGATAGATCACAAGTCTGGTTAGGGTGCATGCATTGTCAAGTGTCTCCCGGAACAGAGACTCCGCTAGAGATTCCTCTTTCTTTTAAAACTTCACCCTCTAAATCTCCATAACCATCAACCTTCTTCCTCCGACATGACCCAAAGCTGTTGCTATTTTATTTTGGGTCCCAGACACACATCCTAAGTCAGGAGTCAAAAACCTCTTTCTGCAAAACATCAAATCATAAGCATGTTCCCCTTTGCAGGCCATGCAGTACATCATGGATTCAGTAAACAGTCCTTGTAGGAGAGCAGCTGCTGACAATCATAAAGACATCAGTACAGCTGTCTTCCAACAAGATCCCACTTACAAAAGCAGACAGCAAACTGGATGGAGCCCAAGAGTTGTAGTTTGAAGAGCCCTGCTTTAAGTTACAGACTGAAGTATAAGCAGGTCACTGTTAGTGGAAGAAACATGCCTATGACAAAAGGGACAGGATCTAAGCAAAGAAAAGAGGCCAGCAAGGATTTGGGTTTAAGCCAGTTACCATTGTGAGTTCCAAGAGTTCGGTGCCTTTGGAAACTGGCAGAAAAGCACATCTAAGAGGCATCTCAGTCAACGGGAAGAGAAATGAGGTGCTTCTACCCGCTATAAATTCATCATCACTTAGGGGCTGACCTTGTGGGGATAGGGAGTGTAATTCCCTGAAAATTCCATTCCTCAGATTCTCAGGCACAGTGAGATTTTCTGCTATTGACAAACACACCAGTGCTGGCTGCTGGAACTCAGGGTGGTAGTATGGAACTGGCAGGAGGGCCCAGCAGAGGTGGGGAGAGTGCCAGCAGCACTGACAGTGAACGTCTTGCACCACACGGATCAGCCATTATTCACATTAAATTCACTGACACTGAAAACTAATTCTTGAGAAGAGAAACTGAAACGTCTTGAAGGAAGAGAATCAATGAAATGTTGGACAAGGCACAGCCTATTAGCACAGCTGAATCCAAGATCATAATTGCTATTCATCAACCCCCTTTCTGTCCATTCCAGATTTCTCTCACCCTCAGTCAGGGCTTTTGCTGACCAGGTCAGGGTAACCTAACTTTAATGTTTCTCTCTTTAACCATGCACATGCATTATTCTCCTGACAATCATCTTATAAAGCAACATGTTGATACTATGAAAGAATCTCTTAGCACCTAATAGACCCTCAAAATTTTTAGTGCTCTGCCTTCAAATTTGGTTTACATGTGGAGTGAATGTAATGGACTCACTTCACAACAAACCGGAACCCTTCCTTCCTATGTAAAGCCCGTCTTCTTCCTGATTTCATGTCCTACTATATTTCTGCCAAAGCTGCCAGAGCGCTGCTGGCTGACTGAGCTCAGGAGCACAGAGATGCTTCTGAGTCCACAAGCAATTTCCTCCCCATGAGATTATCTGTTCTCATCTGTGATCACACAGCCCCACTCCACAGGACAGAATGCTTCTGCCCAGGCCTCACTGACATTCCAGAGCCCTGAGCTCTTCCAGATGGCATGTTTCTGGGCTCATTTCATTTCCTGCCTTTGGTTCAACAGTCAGGAAAAGAGGTCAAGAGAATGATGCACCCTCCCTTATTCCAGGGGCCTTGGAAAGGCCAGGTCAACCAAATTCTTGTCACTCTCTTTTGCAGGTTCATCACGGAAGGAATAACCCTAGGGTCTCTTGAGGCTGCTGGGCTCAGGGGTAGCTGCCGGTCAACTTTTCTTGGGTCCCCTAGATAGGCAAGAACCAGCAGAACATCAGGAACGACTTAAGCCAGCAGAAAGACAGGGAGGTGCTTTCTGTCTCCAGGCCTCTGCCTCACCCCACAGGGGAGCTTCAGGAGAAACTCACAGCTGAGAGATCAGTGAGCAGTTCTGGGTCTCACAAGGCTCCCAAAGTTCAACAAGAGAACGGGATACAACACAGCTGGTGTGGAGCAGCCCTGAGCCTGAGCTGTCACCTGGCTCTGCCATGTGCTAAATAAGTAACCTGGGAAACTGGCACCACTTGGGGCCTCAGTGTAAGAAGTAATCAAGCATACATGCCCTGTTTCACCAAGACTCTTGGCAAAGACTCAAAATTCAGATTGTAGAATTTAAATTTTTTTCATAAACTTTTGTGGCTAGACCTTTCTCCAGGTGCTTCCACTTCTTCCCTTCTCCCTCTCCCCCCCTCTCTCTTTCTCTCTCTCTGGGCAGATGAATAGAGCCACAGTGACGCAGGTGACACAGGTGATGCAGGGGATGCAGGGGATGCAGATGATGCAGAACAATTATACATTGCTAAATGCTACTTCTGCCCTTGCGCCCAATCACACCCCACCACAAGCACTGCTCCCGCCCTCTCATCCAATTACAGCCCAAGCCATCATATATAAACGGCTATAACAACCTAATTTAAAAAAAAAAAGGCGGGGGGAAGCTTCTCAACCAACACAGAGTCTGGGGGTTGTGACTCTGCATCCCTACTCATCCTCCTGAGGTCGGACAACAGAGATGGTACAGTAACCAGCCCAAAAAGATGACAAACTTTAAACACTCTGAAATTGCCATCTGTTAGGATGAGTCTAGATGTGGATTCAAGGAAAGAATCTACGTTCAGAAGTCTCAGATTTTAATCTTGACCCTATTTCTGTTTACTCTTCAACACTGTGCCTTCAAATTCTGTCTTAGAAACCGAGAAATTCCTCAGGAAGGCTGCAACAAGAGAAGGCTCATAAAGTCAAGCACAGCCTAAACAATTTAGCAATTTAGTAAGACCCTTTCTCAGAAAAAAGGGGGGGCGGGGCACTAGAAGCAGAGCTCAGTGCAAAGGCCCCAAGTGCAATTCACAGTAGCTGCGAGATAGGGACAGATACCAGAAAGAGAGGGAGAGGGAGGAAAAGAGGGAGAGGGATGAAGAGAGGGAGGGGGAGGGGGAGAGAGAGGGAGGAAAGAAGAAAAGAGAGGAAGGAGGGAGGAAGGGAAGGAAGGGAAGGAAGGAAGAAGGAAAGAAGAAAAAAATCCCTCTGCAGAGGTCTGCTGTGGAGTGTTGTTGCCCGTGACTGACTTACCTCAGACAGGTAGAACTGAGAACACACAAAGCTTAACAGTGCGCTTCCTGAATGAGCAGGTATTATAAGGCAGGCGAGGAACAGTAACAATGATGACAAAGAGAGGGGTCATTTTTGTTGAGCTGAGCTCATCACATGTATCATCATATTTTATTTTATATTTTATCCTCTCCCAACACCTGTTTAAGTACTTCTTCTACTGGGCTTATTTTTTCAGATAAGGTAAATAAGTCTTAAAGGGGTTAAGTAGTAAATCCATAGTGAACCAAGCAGTCCAAAAGAAAGTTGGGATTGAAAATCACTTATCTGGGTCCTAAGGATCAGACCCCAGAGAGCAGGTGGACAGCTCCCCCTCTGCACCATCACGGTGAGCACAGGGCACACAGTTTCACTCCCAGGGCCCTCACGGTGCCTGACCTTTATGGAGTACTATGTGCAAGCACTTCATAGCTACCGCCTTGTGACCTTGGGCTATTGTTATCCTTGTGTTACAAGAAGGTTTTTTTATTTTAATTTTATTTGTGCACGTAGATATGTTACTTTTAACGTATGCCCCTACATCACTCTAAAATTATTTTAATGAAATTTTTTAAGAAGTTGATATATTCTATATGTTCTACCACCCCAATCGTTTTTTTATTGGTACATTTTATTGGTACATTATATATACACATCACAATTACATGAGAATTTGTACCAGTACATGACACGACTTAATTCTCATTTTCCCCCCTCCCCTACCCACTCTACCTCCCCTGCCCCTCTATACACAAGCATTGTTTCCTTTTTTCTATCAATTTTTTTCTTTCTTCATTATTTACCCCTCAACTCCATTATCCTTTGAATAATTAATATTTCACTGTATCAGTCATGCATTCTAGAACACATTTATAACTTCAGTTTCTCATAGCAGATATACAATATTTACACATCTGTTACCTATTTATTTCACTTATGAGTATGTCCTGAAGGTACGTCCATTTGAGTATAAATGATTCAATCTCATTGTTCTTTATGGCAGAGTAATACTCCATTTTATAAAAAAAAAAAAAGCAAACACCTTTATCCACTCCAGAGTCTACCACCCCAATCTTGCCAAAAGGTTTAAAATATTACATTGCTGACTTTTGTAACATACAGAAGAAATTCTGTCTACAAGTTTTGCTGACAGGGTGATGGCAAAACCCAGGTCTGGCTGAGCCAACTGCACCGCAAGCCAGAGAGCCTTGGGCTCTCAGTAGGTTAAATCCAGACCAAAGCCAGCACGTTGAGCTAATGAGAGCCTGTCAGGGCTGGAAACTGCGCGGTCCTCCCAATGTTGGGCCCCTCCTCTGGCAACCACAGACCAATCCCAATAGCCACTGAGCAAGGCGCCTCCCACCACTTGTGCTACATAACGCCCAACACTGCATTCATTAAACGGAAGAATTCCAGAATTCTTCCCAGAGTCTGGCATGCATTTGTGATTCTGCGTTTCACCGCCCCCCCCACAGTGTGCAGCTCCACGACCACACCAGTGCCCAAATGGCCGCCCCCCACCCCCACCCGTAATCCTTCCTCTCGCCTCTCAGGTGAGGGCCCTCACTTTCATGGGGGAATTTCTCCTCCCTGCGGCTCAACAGGCCGCTTCCTTTGCCTCTGGGGTGAGTACCCAGGGAATCCCTCCTCCCTGCGGCTCAATAGGCCACTTCTTTCCATTGACCTCACCTCAGAACGGAAATATCCTCTATTCCTCTTTGCAATCCCAAAATGGCGCTGTTGCACCTTCTCTTCCGGCTGACGCCAAGCTCCGCCCCCTGATGGATCGCTGGCCCCTCCTTCCGCTCCACCTCTTAAACTGCCCCACCTCTAGCCTCAGTTTCTGCCTTCCCCCCACATCCCACACCTGGACCCCGCAAACCCATGCCCCACACCGGCCCTGCACTCCGCACTCCTGCCTGGCTGGGCTGCCCCGCCTGAGCGCTGCTTTTGACCTTCGTCCCCAGCTGCCAGAGGCGATGGGAAAAGCAACATCCAGCGCTGCGGGGCTGCGGCTCCTGCTGCTGTTTCCACTGCTCAGCGAAGCCCTCTGAGCCTCTACTTCCCAAGGGACGCCTACTGGGAGCGGCTGTACTTGGACCAGCCGGGACCCCGCTGCTCTATGTGCCCACCCTGTGAGACACGCCCAGAGGGGCATCTGGCTTCCACCTGGGCCAGCTCCTGTATAGCGTCTACCCTAAGCCGCTTCACAAGAACGACTGGATCCGCGTGGAGGACACTGGCCTTCTCCACCTCAACCGAAGCCTAAACCTTGACTCCTGGGAGCAGCTCAGCCTGCGGAATGGTGGCTCCTTAGAAAAGATGTCAGTCCCTACACCCCCACCCGATCTGCCAATCGGCCAAATGAGGCTTTCGCTTCAGGAACAGCCCCAAAAACATCAACGCTGCCCAGTACCACAACACCCCAGTAAGACCACCTGGAGACATGTAAAGGACCTCCATGACCAAGCTTGTGCTTTGCCCCTCAGGGGACACCCCCAACTCATACCAGGGCCAGTGCTGTTGGCCCTCCTGTGTGCTGGGCTCACCACCAACTCCCAGGCCGGGGTCATGCAAACGTGAGCCCTAGCTCCCACCCACCTCTTCTAGTCACGTGGACTGGAATTTCTCCCTTCCTTGCCCCTCTGGCAGTGCATCTACCCCTAGTCTCCTGTTGATACCGCATGGAACACTTCTGTCTCTCCTTCCTCTGTCTGCTTTCCTAATGATGAAGACCTCGCCTCCACCTGTCTCTTCCTCCGCCTTAGTGACCTAAAAACCAACACCATTGCCCTCACCATGTTTGACCCCCTATCCACAAGCAGGCCGCTTCGGTCATCCTTTTCTCCTCCGTTAGTTCCAGTTTGTCATCAAGACGCTTCAGTCACCTTGCACAACCAGATCATCACTGCCACTGCTGTTAATCAGCTCACTCAAAATACTCCCCAGGCCCTCGGCCAAACTTCAGCTCTCTTCCATGACACCCATGCTGCTACTGTCAACCTACAGTCTGAAATGGACTTAGATCTCCAGTGCGGTTACCTTTAATAATGTCTGGAGCTCCATTTGGGAGGGGATCATAGTGGGCTGATCTAAGTTAAATTCATGGGCTCACAAGCTAATTTTAGGGTCACCCTATCTGACCAAACCCGTAAAAATGTCATATTGTTGGCAGAGGCCATTGGGTCTAAACAGAGGGATGTAGATGATGGGAAAATCCAGGTCTGGCTGAGCCTACTGCACTGCATGCCAGTCTCCTAGGCTCTGAGAGAGCCTTCAGCCCTCACTAGATTGAGACCGAAGCGAGCCTTGAGCTAATAAGAGCACTTCATGGCTGGAGACTGCCTTGTGCTTCCCCAACGTTGGGCCCCTCCTCTGGCAACCATAGACCAATCCCAGTAGCCACTGGTCAAGCCCCTCCCACTGCTTGTGCTATATAATGCCCTACACTGCATTCATTAAATGGAAGCATTCCAGAAACCTCCCCAGAGTCTGGTGTGCGTGTGTGACTCTGTGCCTCACCCTCCTGTGTGCAGCTCCACGATGACAACAATAAGACTATGGAATCCTCCTAGAGAATGAGCATTTGCACCAGCTTGAGTGTCCCAGAATCACTTTTTATCTTTTGCAGTGATGGAGACTGAACCTAAAGCCTTCACACTGACCTAGGTCCCAGCTTCCCCACCTGTCTCTTTTTTCAAGACAGTGTTCTCTAAGTAGCTAAGTTGCCCAGGCTGAGCTCAAACTTGCAAGCCTCCTGCCTTACCCTCCCAGAGTGCTAAGATAACGTGTTCACCACCATATCGCTCCTCCCATCGGTACTGCGTATTACACACTTTCCAAGCACATTCTTGTTTAAATCTTCACAGGACAAAGTCCAATTCATTTTCAAGTCTGCACTAGAAGGAACTATGTTTTAGAGACATCAGCCAGCTTGACTAGCCTCAGGGCAGAGGCCACACCAAGTCCTCACAGCCTGTGCAGTGGACACTGTCAGCCACCAAGCTAAACACCCACCATCAATCTGTTCAGGCAGAGAGACCTTAGGTCTCTCCTGACATGTGATCTGAGGTGGAAATGCGAGGTGCTGAGGCAGCCTGTGAATGATCCTGGACTCCACCCCACAACTCAAAAGGCGAAAACAGTAAACAGAGCATATTTCTCACAAGAAGCCCTCGGACTATGTTGGCTTTCTTGCTTGGAGCAGGTTTCCCAATCTAGACATCACCGACACTTCAGCTGAATCACTCTCCATCGCGGCAGCTGTGCCCTGCACCGAGGGGAGTTAATAGCATCCCTGGCCTCTACTCACTAGATGACAGTTCAGAATGTCAGTAATGACAGTATCCACCAATCGTGATAACCAAAATTATTCCAGACATTGCCAGATGCCTCCTGGGATTGGGCAAAAGTACTGCAGGCAGAAAGTCATCAGTTTAGACAGAAATCCAGCTCAGCCATCATCCTTCAGCCAGAGAAGGCCCATGAGATGCAGTGGAGACCCCAGAAGTTTGGAGAAGGCAGGAGCATGGATCGTCCAAGGAAACCTGCGAGGAGGGAGCAGAACCAGCCTGAGAGAGAAGTCACGTGAGCTACAACCACTGGCCATTCACAACTTGCCACAGGTCATCAGACACGTGGGAAGTGGAACTGTGGGATTTCATGTTTGCCCTGGTGGATTTTAGTCTTCATTTGGTCCCATTCCTTCCTATCCCTGTTTGTAACTTTTAGACAGAAATGTTTAACTTGTGCCATTGAGTATTGGAAGTGTTGAACTTTCTGTTATTTGTAGCTAAGAGTTTGACCAAAATCTCAGAGTAGATTTTGGACTTGGACTTTTTAGCAGGGCTGAAACTGTTAGGACTTTGACAGCTGTTGGAGATGGATTAAATGCCTTTTGCATAAAGGGATATGCATGAGTTTTGGGGGTGCTGGGATCAAATATTATGGCTTATGTCTTGTCATCCCCCCCCCAAGGCCTCATGCAGTCATAGGTGGTGACTTTTCTGAGATTGGTGAATCTAGAGTGTGTGATCCTAGGATTAAGGGTGTATAAACTATCGCATGTCCTATCCCGCACTGTCCTAATCCCAGTAGTCTGAAGAAGACAAAAGGCGCATAAAAGCCCGTTGTTGCCTTTGGTACTTTTTTGTGCAGTGTTGTTTCTCCTCTGTGATGCCTGCTGGCCATCCCTGCTTTGGCGCCATCCAATGATGGGCAGAAACCGCTATGAACTATAAACCAAATAAACCCCTGCCCCTTTAACTTTGAGTGTCAGGTATTTTGTCTCAGCACAGAACTAACATAACACCAGTCAATGAGAGCTTCAGCTGTCCAGCTGGGGGTTCTGACCTGCTCGGCAGCATCTCTTTCTGACTCCCTGCCCCACAGATTTTGTATTTGCTTATCCAACACCCTCAGATACATACAGCAACTCCTGTGAATAAAGGCCTCTATATACAATACCTCTATATACTCTATATAAATACCTCTATATATATAATATCCATATGTTTATATGTGGGTATATGTATGTGTGCACGTGTGTGGACGTGTGCAGTCCTAACAGTTCTTCCTTCCATCTGGGCCGTAAAGATACACAGATAACCCACTGCATAAAACTGCGTGAGGCTGAACTTCATTCTCACTGAGTAGGAGATAGTTCTTCAGTATCTTGGTGTTCAAATTCAAGTTGTCATTCCTGTAGGAATCTTGGCACCTTTTCATCTGGAAGCCAAGATGTGGATTCTGCCACCAGGCCATCTGCTGGTTGCTGAAACTCTCTGATCTTTTATTGACTGACCTCTAAGATTATAAGAACCAATGAAAGAATATGTGTACAGCAGTACCTAAAATATGGCATCCTATCTCCATTCCACACAATTGGACTTTAAAATATTTTAGTAACCTATCAAAAACCTAAATTATAAAATACAAGGTACAAATGTATTTCCACATGGAGAAATGTTAACATGTTCTAGTTTATTTTGAAATATATTAATGTTCTTTGTAAATTAGTCATTATAAAATATATAGAAATTAAAGATACCACACTAATCTTCCCATAGATTTAAAACATAGTCTTATAAGAGGCCATAGTAGTGTCACATGAAATATTTAGGATCCATGAAGGGGCCCAAGCATTTGACTAGGGAAATAAATCATTAATGGTCTTTCACATCTCTTGAGATTTGCAACCATTCCAATGTCCCTTATTAATTATGAATCTGGACATCTCATTGATTATAGATCTGGACATCTTTATGTTTGCAATGTTTGTCTGTAGCTGGTCTGTGGCGAGAAGGATGGAAGTAATTGCTGTGATTCAGTGAGGCACATGGGGGCTGAATGTAGGTGGTGCAGGAGAATGTGCTGTGTGGTGTGCTGGGTACAGTAACTATTGGGAAGCAGGCAGGTACTCATCCAGGCTTCGGTGGCTGTACCAGTGCCAAAAACACAGCAGAAAAATGCAGCAAAGACAATGTCCTAAGAAAAAATAATAACATTTGATTTACACTGGTGCAGATGTCTAAGGGAGAGACCCATGAGGAATTTTAACAAGTAAAATGCAATATGCAGAGCGTCATGGCCAGCCCAGATAGTAGCACTGGAAATAGTTACAGCATGAGTTTTCACCATGCTTCAGCCTGTTGCCTTTGCTCTGGACTTTCCTCCCCACTCCCACCCATTCCTGAACCCCGCAGCACGCAGTTGGGTCTCTGGAACGAACTCCAGGCCCAGGAGTACACCAGTGCTTAGAGTGAGCCTCTAAGGCCGAGAGGCCAGAATCCCCGGAGTAAGAGGGGCCAGAGCTGCCTCAGCCCTGGCGTGGGTGCAGAGCTGAGGCGGGCACCAAAGAAACCTGCACATTCGGGTGGCACCTGCAATTACAACAGACACTCATTTAGGGACTCCCCATCTGGCATCACAACTTGCTCAAATGTATTCAGAACTCCAAGTAAGGAGTTGACAGATCTTTTAGTCATCTGCAGACACACACAGACCTGTGAATACATGAGACCCTCAGTGCACACCAATGACTTCTCTGTTGCTCATACAGGCACTCACTCATGCTGTAAACAAGCATCCCTTTCACAGCCCAGTCAGTGCCACATTTTTCACGTGTGGGGCTTCTGGTTGGTGATTTTGCTGTTTACTGGCCTTTAAGCACAGTGTTTCCCTGTGTTTCCGAGTTCAAACAGGCAGCAACGTGCCTGACATGCTGCAGAAACTTCACTCAGGCATGAGTTATAGTGCTGTTAGCCATGAGTTCAATGCCAGTGAATCTACAATCTATATTAAACAAGGTATCTTCAAACAGAACACACATAAACAAGGTCATGTATTGATCAGGTGATGAAAATTTAACCAGAGGCTTGCAAGAAACGAAACCAGTTATGTCCCTTGGCAGAAATGGTTCCACGTTTGCTAATTCAGTGTTCAGAGTGCCTTTATAAGGCATAACAACTGCGAATCATGAGAAATATCTACATTTTGTGGCCTGGCAAGATGCCGTGTGAATCAGCTGTGAACCAGACGAAACTTCTGCAGGATAGTGTCTCACCAGGGCATAATTCTCTCGCTGCCCCAGACTTGCCACCCCTCTGAGGGCCAATGACCTACAAGAATTCACAAACCCTGACTTCTGGCAGCTAGGACAGGGAGATGCCGGCTCAGGCAGAAACCTGAAGGTAACAATTAGGAAAAGCCAATTTGAACTTTTGTAACTCTTAGGTGAAAAAAAGACAGTGCACCAGCCATAGCGTGATTACTGCCTTTGCCTCCTTGGGATTATTATACAGCTCAATCTTAGCAATAAAAAGTCTATTCCGAGCTCCAATTGTCTGGAGAGAGGCAGCCTCACAGGCGCAAAGCAACCTCTGAAGAAGCCACGTCTTGTGACTGTAGCCAGGCAAGGCAAAGGGCCACTACAATCCTGGAGCAGACAGAAGGCCCCCAGACTCTATGGTTTGGGGTGACTTTAGACAAAAATCACTCTTACCCCCACACAACCATTTCAGTGCCTCTTGGTACTTTTGCTGCAGACAGTTTAGTAACATCAGGAGCCAGATCCGTCTTTTTTATGATCTTATAAATAACAACCATCCGGGGATGGCCTTGGCTGTTATTCTCTCCAAATATTAAATTAGCTTCTGTGGGAGAAAGTAAATTTAAAAGACATGCCTTATTGCTTCTATAAAAACTGGGAAGATGGACAGAGGCATCGGCTCAACCTGGGACTTCAAAGGTGGAGAAGGAGGAGAGGCTGTACTGCAGAGAGACCCCACTGCAGGGCCACACACCCTGCCCGACAGCCTTACACCAGACTGTTTATTTCTCTGACAATTTGCAGGTCGTGGCTCTTACTATTTTCTCACTCAGCCACAGCTGAACAGCGATGGTCTAAAGATGTCTTGGGAACTGCAGGCTCCGCGTCTCTCGGCCTCTGCTTCCTGAACTGCTGCATCTGAGTTACTTGGAACAAAAGTCCAGTTCGCGGGGCTCGGCTCTTTTGGAAGCAGTCAGTGGTCTGCTTTATCAGGCATTCTTGCCTGTGAATCAGAAAGGTACAGGAATAAACCCTGGGACTCCTGGCCTGAAGGAAGGAGGCTGATGTTTTCACGCATGCACGCACTAATTCACATATTCACTGGTTTGCTCAGGAGATACTGGGCATCAACTGCGTTCTTGGCACTATGCTGGGTACTAGAGAAACAGCAGTGGAAGTGAAAGGCACTCGGGAGACGCTCGCTCCCTAATCTGGTTGATTAAGGAAGTTAATGGTGCTGTTAAAACACAAAGGACACTCACTGGTCTCCAGGGCTCAGGGAAAGCTTTCCAGGAAGCGTGACTGAGGCCAAGGGCTGGGTGGACGCCGCAGCAGGGAGAGGCCTCACGTGGCCACCTCAGGCAGAGGTGTGAGGGAGACGGCACGTTCCGCTACTTCGTCACAATGGCCCATCGACCACAATGAGGACAGAAGTGGAACATGAGAACGAAGTGAAGAGCCGGGTCAAGCAGGCTAAACACTGACACCCTCTTGTAGGAACAGATCCCCAGAGCGCCCATCCTTCCCCTTCCCCGGGGCCCAGCAGGCGCCCTGCAGCCCTGGCTGGTGCACGGGCTGCTGTGCCCTCTGCAGTGGCCTGAGCTGCTCTCCCTTTGTTCTCAGCAACCCCTCTCTCCTAGAACGAGTCCCGCCCACTCTGTAATGAGGTTTCCGGGGATGCTGCTCTGAGCACTGCTGCTTCTGTCCTCCTGTCTGCTCTTCCTTCTCACGCCAGTTCCGAGCCCTCAGTGGCCCCTGAGCCCCCATGCACCAGCCCCCGCCCCCTTACTGCCTTACTGCTCCACAACCCCTGCTCCCCACGTTGCAGTGGGCTAGGGAGCCAGGCACCAGCAGCCTCTGGAGATTCTGGCAGGAAACTGGGAGAAGCCAGGCTCCGAGACCCCACTGCTGCCTTCTGCCTCCCTTTGGAGCACAGCATCTTGGCGCTCCCAGCAGCTCAGGGAGGAGGGGGTGACGCGAGGACAAAGAAAGCAACGCCCGGCCCAGGAGAGGCGGTGCGGCTTCCTGGGCTCCAACAGCCCGTCTCCAGGCCGCAGGGCCTCACTGAGGGTTCGTTCACTCCATCTGTTTACACTTCCCAACGACCTGTCCTTGTCAACCTACCGTCTCATTCTTAGACTGAAAATTGGTGATTTCAACCGTGTCTTAGAGGCTGCAGAGAAAATAAAAAGACCGTGATGAGCTCTGCCTTTTTCTTTTTTTTTTCCCCAAACTTGAGATTTGTCCGTGCTCTTGTCTTGGGTTCTGCAGGAGCACCGAAACTTGAGTCCAGTTGATTTCAAGTACAACTCCATTTACTGCTGCTGCATGAGCCAAGGGTGGGCAATACCCTGAACCGGTGAGGAAGGCTCTTTACATCAACAGCTAAGGAATATGAAGGATTCTGGGGTGGTGAAGCAGAAACACAGAGAAGCAGCTGCCTCTTCGCCAAAGGAGCAGCTGCGCGCCTTGTCCAGGACCCTCTTCCACCTGGGAGACAGAACAATGGCCCCAAAGCAGCTGTGAAAATGACCCCTCTCCGCACCTCCTGCACTTGGTGTATGATCAGATTCTCCCAGAATTCCAGCTCCCTGCTTTGTCATCCAGCGGACACGCCTCCTCCCTTGAGGATCAGCACAGATTTCACCCCCTGCCTCCCCTGCCCCCAGGCACCCTGCCTGCAGTTAGTGGCTCCTCCCCCGGCCCCAAGCCCGCATTCTGTTCTCACCACCAGCACAGCTGATCTTCGTGGAGGCTCTGGAGACAACTTCATCTACTTCTCTCTGAATTCCTAGAACGTAAAAGAATATCTGGCATGTGGATACTCCTAAAGTGACATTTGTTGAATGAAAAAACAATGGAATCAAAAATTCAGACTGGAAGTTACAAGCTCTGGTGATAGGATTTCAGGACTAGAATTAACTATCTGTCTTTACCAAGTGCTTTACTTCCATTAAGCTGTTTAATGCTCCTTCAACAAAACAGGCAGTAAGTTAAACCCTGGCATCATGAAAATGAAGAATTTTAGACTTACAACTCAAAACAACATGCTCTATGTGGACTCAGATTCCAATCCAGTCCGTCTCACTCCACAAACCTATGTTCCTTCCACTACACTGATACTTATTATCTCAGCTGCATAGAAATTATTTCCCTTAAATTTATATTTCATTCATTGATTGCTGCCAGGATTGTATCTAAAAACGTTTTGTAATAGATCAACTCAGTTGAAATTTTAAAAAAAAAGAGAAAAATGCATGCTTCATTGCTTGCTGATATTCACATAAACACCAAAAATGAGTCATGAAAATTTTCCATTTCCCAAAGGAACTATTACTGTCAGCTAAACCTACTCTCTCCTCCCATCAGACATCCTAAAATTCCCACATGATCCTTAGTAGTTTATCAAAGGAACGAAGTGACCCCAAAAAAGCTATAGAACTAGAAATTTTCCTACCAAGATCTCTTTTTCTACCAAAGAATCTCACAGTTCTCCTGTCAGCAGAGAATTTCCTCCACAAGTCAGCCCACCAATTCCTTTTGAAGCTGACATCCCAGGATCCATTCTATTTGCTCTTATGTTTATTATAGTTTCTTAACTATGTCATGCAACATTTGGGTAAACTTTGTGTAAAGCACAATTATTGCTTTTATATTTTGTGTTCCTTGGCCAAACTGGTACTTATGATAGGCTGCATCAAATCTCATTTCTATTGTTCAGCTCTTGAAATTAAGAAACCCATAAATTTAACATATTTATGTTACCAAAGGCCTGAAGAAGAATATAATTGCTTACAAATACACATGCATGTACACATGGACACAGATGTACACACACACACACACAGAATCTGCATCACAAGCGCAGAGTTGGCAAGGACCAGGCCGGCCACGAAAGCAAAAGCACCAAGGAACTGCAGAGAAAATGACATGAATCCCACAGGCGAATATCTGGAGTCACCGTCAGTGACTCTGGTTCATCACTTTATCTCACTGGCCTAAGCATGTCCCTGTTACTTCTACACCCAGACTCACTAGTATTACCAACAAGATTCGACCTCAGATTGTGCTGAGCTTTCCATGTTCCAGCACAGGCTGATGTGCACCACCAAGCACAAAGAGGATCTATCCCACCTACAGTTCCCATACTTATGTAAACAGTGTGATGGTTAGCTTTCCATTACTTGAACAAAACTACCTGAAAGCATCAACTTCAGAAGAAGAAAGGTTTATCTGGGCTCATATTTTTTAAGACTTTAGTCCATGGCCTATCAGCCTTGTTGTTTAGGGGCCTTTGGAGAAGCAATACATCGTGGTGGAGGAACACAGTAGAAGAAGTAACTTGTGGTCTGAACAAGAGACAGGAAGGAGTGGATTCCCACCATCCCTTGAAAGGCATATCTACAGTGGTTTCTGGAGACTATGCTACGTCAAGGCTATAGTACGAAGTAACTTAAAAAATTTAGAATGGCCCTTTGCGTACACTGGAGATTGGCTAAAACTACATGGCACAAGTCACATAGTTTGGGTTAATAAAAGCAATTGCTATGAAATTTTGGAAACACAGGATGTGGCTATCTCCTGGATATGTGAACATCATCTTTGAGCACACTTTCACCTGACCTCACTTAAATTCATCTTGGGTCCCTACCTCTTTTCACAGACTGAGCTCTTCCAAGCTTTTGTCATTACTGTTTTCATTTTTGATGCACAAGCAGTTTCTTGGCTACTAGAAACATTCTTTTGGCCTATTGTACTGAATGTAAAACCATAGTTTTATGGCAATGGTATAATAAATTTATGGCCATTTGCACAGATTTCTCTTCCTTTGACATTTTTCTAGCTTCTCATTCTCCCTATCCCCCACCCCTTGAGCCTCCTCAGTAAGAGGACAGTAGCCCAGAGCTCAAGTACCAGAATATGGATATCTGCTCAGGATTCTGACCTCTCCAGTTACAAGTCAGACTCCTCGTAAGGATCTCCATCACTTCTCTA
This sequence comes from Thryonomys swinderianus, assembly GCA_004025085.1. Taxonomy (NCBI): domain Eukaryota; kingdom Metazoa; phylum Chordata; class Mammalia; order Rodentia; family Thryonomyidae; genus Thryonomys; species Thryonomys swinderianus. Next base: position 13,690 of record PVIC010000150.1, on the reverse strand, counting down.
GACATGAGAGCTTCTTTCATTTCCTTTTCCTTGATTCTGTTGTACACTGAGCACAGCTCTGACTCTACCTGGATTCACTGTTACCCTTCACTTAGTTGCTAGAATTGATTAGGTAGTTATTTATAAGTATCCTTTATCAGCCATACTTTTCTAACATTTCACCAATACCATGTTCAAACAAGGGCCCCTTCATATTAGACCCCAGCTTACCTGCACCAACAAGTCAACTCTCTCTCATCCTTCCATCTCTCACCACTCTAACATCTGTGGCTCTTTACTTAAGCGCTGTCTGTGGCTGTCCAGCTCCCTTATGCCTGCATTGAGGTTAGTCAGAAATGCTGGGTTGAGCCCCTGAGAAGCTCTGGCCACAATGAATGGAAATGGATATGTGAACACCCTGGCTTCCTTACCATCTGAATAGGATGTGGACTGAATCTCAGTTGTGCATTACAGTAACCTGCTTATCAATACTTCTTGTCTTGACTTATTTCCCTTCTCCTTCTTGCTTTCCTATAAGCATTTCTTTGGAATCACCTTCCAAATAAACCACATATTGTGTGCAATCAAAATGTAGCTTTGGGGGCTGCACCTGGTTAAACCCAATAGATATTATCACTTTCCTCTTCCACTGTGTATTACATTTCTCCCACCTCCCACTAGAGTTCACAGTCAGGTTCTTCTGGGAACATAAAAGCATCATACTTGTTTGCAAACTCGATCCTTCCATAAACTAAACACTGGCATGGAAATGGAGGCCCTTTGAGAAACTCGAGTCCTGCATGAGCCATCCTATAGTTCCTATGGCTCAGTCCTCTTCAGCCTTGTGCCCCTCGGTCAGGGTGCTGGCAGTTTCCCATGACAGCCTTGGCCCAAGCCAATACACCTACTGCTGATGCTAAGCCTTGTCTCCGTACTGAGTCACCTGGACCTGATAAGTGTGCTCCATTACTGAGGTCTCTACAATAACCACCTCATCTGTCTGCTCACTAGAGCAGGTATAGCTACTTTGTTCACCATCCCACACCCAGAATGCCACACAGAAATTACTCCAAGGAGCAGGCAACTACAGTGGTACCAATAACTAACTAATTTTTGCAGGGCACCAGGTAAATGAGCTTCCTAATTTACCAGAATGTGCTGCTTTCAGAAAATGCAGTCAATGAACAGAACAGAAACAACAAATTGGATATTCAGTAAGTTATTTGACGTTTACACTATCATAAGTAAGTCAGCAAGAAAAACAAGTATGTAAGAAAATCCCAAATTCTATCTCCAATAACTAGGTTCAAGTTAATGTTCTTATTCACAATTCAAATTATTTCCTTCTTGACCACATTCTATGTTTGTGGCATAAACCTACCGAGACCCCTAGTCACATGTCCCCCAAAGTGGAGCTGGCTAGATGGTTCTGTTATGGCTTAGATCTAAAATGTCTAGCAAAAGTCTCATGGGTTCAATAGTGGGGGTTCTGAAAGGGGATTGGATTATGGAGTGCTAACTCATCAATGAATTAATTGGTTGTTTCACAACTGAGCCTGCTGTTCGGAAGTGGCACCTGTTTGGAGGTGGTCCCTAGGGGCGTGGCCTGGAAGCATACATTCTTTTCCCTGGTTTCTTTCTTATTCTTTGCCTCCTGGTTGCCATGGGATGAGTAGCTTCTCCCTTCCATGGCCTTCCACCATGCCCTTTCCACCTTGAAGTCAGCCTCCATGGACTGGCTCCTCTGAAACTATGAGCCAAATAAATCTCTACTTTAAGCAGCAGGTGTCCAGTATTTTGTCCCAGTGATGGGAAAGTGACTAATAAAGGTCCTGTGTCTGTTATTTCCTTTATTTGCATGTGAATTCTCCATGGCACTACTGTTCTTGACATCCGCCATCAAAACTACCAGGAGAGGCAATGGGGTGGCTTCACCTTTCACTGAAACTGAGATCCTCTCCACGCCAGTTTCTTAATCTGCTGAACTCCTCATGATGGTCAAAATAAGCCATTTTTTCTTGTTTTTGCTCTTTCTTTAAAGTCTTTCTTCTTTGATTAAGTAACTTAATACTTTCACATACTTCTATGCAGTTAGCACTAAGAATTCCCTTTCTGATCAGTAGAATCATTCTTTAACCACACTTTTTATTGTTCAAAAGGAACAAATGTTCAGAAAATCTCCAGGTTTTTAAATGTTAACAATAAACTTAAACAAATAAATTAATAAAAACATCTTTTGCAGGGCCAAAAATAATGTATCTGCAGCTTGTCTGAGGGCCTGTGTTAGCCAATTTGTGCCTTTTGATAATTATATTTTGAAGTTCTGCTAACACACAATAATGTTTCAGGGTTTTCTTGCCTTGCCACTAACTCTTCCTTTAGCCTAGACTTCGTCCTCTTCCTCCCTCAAATTGGCTTATTTCTTTTTAAATCTTTTCTCAATAATCAATTATTTCTGAAAATGATCCTTTCTTTTCTTTTCCTACCTGTAAGAATCCACAATTCTTCCTCTACAATTCTTGTCCTTCAAACACATCATCAGCTGGCTTTAATCTAAAATGTCTAGCAAAAGTCTCATGGGACTCAATATGTGAGTCTCGCTCACACATTGCGAGTCATTTTGTTTTCTTCTACCAGACACCTTCTGGACCTCAGAACCATATCCATAAAATTGGACATACTCACACTTTCAAAATCTGCAGATGTGGCACATCCAAGCTCAGTATCTAACACATGGAGGGTACCTTGTGAGTATCTATTGTTAGAGGATGACAAAAATTAGTGAATAGATAAAATAATGCTCTAATTATACCACGAATGAGAATTCTTCACAGAAAAGCTACAGAGCCTAATTACTGGATCTAAATATTTGTCCTCAGAAGTGCAATGTTAAAATTATGGGGGTTGAAGCACAAATCCATAATATTCCATTTATCCCTGGCTCAACAATTCGCACATATTATGATGAGCATCCATTCATTTGCTACCTTTAATCCAGTGGCTTTCTACTGGGAGTGATTTGCTAGGGACACCTGGCAGTGTCTGAAGACACTTTTCATTATCAGAAATTAGGGTATGCTAATGGGTAGAATCAAAGGACACTGTTAAACCTCCTACAAGGACAACCTGCACAACAAGGAATTATCCAGTTCAAAATGACAACAGTACCAAGGTTAAGAAACCTTGGCCTGAAACACATTTGTTGCTGCATTAGTAGGCATCCAAAGAATGTTTACTGAATGAAAGTAATTATTAGGTCCAGGTGACTCAGAATGGAGGACAAGGTTTAGATGTATCGGCTTTGGCCTAGTGCTATCAAAGAAAACTGTCAACACCCTGACCTGAGCTTGCTCCTTTCACAGCTCATAGACTCTCTACGAGACTCCAGAATTGCTCTGTATTATGTGTGATTGGTGGGTGACCTTTTCAGATGAATTCAAGCTGAGCTCTGCAACTGATGTTTTAAAAAAAATGGCTGTATTTTCCCCTGTGATTTTAATATGGGTTACAGTATTTTCTTCTATAAAGTTGACACTTTCTATCTGGCCCCTATGGGAAATATCTCTATTATAGATAGCAATAAAATATCTTTATTGATCACATACAAATGTGGGTAGAACTTTTGCCCAAGAAAAGATACAGAACCTAACCCAGGTTCTGTGAATATGTTCTTACTTAGAAGTACGAGTCTTACATAAGTCATCAAGTTGAGCTAAGGTCACACTACACTTCTGGCATCTCCTAAGAAAAGAGGACACCCTGGAGACAGACAGAGGTTGGAAGCTGTGGAATGTTAACAGCAGAGTGTGGGGCTACACAGCTACAAACCAAGGCCACCGTGGATTGCAGGAAACTCCAAGAAGCTAAAAAGAGGCTAGGAAAGACTCTTCCCTAGAGACTTCAGAGGAAGCACAGCCCTGCTTGTGTTAGGATTTTAGAAGCCAATTGCTTTAAATATCTTTACTCTATGCTCAGTATAAATAGAAGCTTCATGGTTTCATCTTGTGGATGGTATAGAATAACAAAAGAGCTAGTTCTCTGTTACAGGGTCATATGCCAGACAAGCTTGGGTGCTTCCCCTGAGTTCATTCTTTGTTTCTCACAACAACTCTTGATGAGGTTCTGTCATGTTGCCCTTTCCACTGATGACACATAGAGGTATATGTCATCTGCCTTAATCAAACATCCAGGCCATGACTGGTTCAAGATTTTAACCCATTTGTTCCCCTCCACCCCCACCTGCTCACCACCTTCAAGAGGGGGCAGGAGCGGATGGGGAACCCTGTTGCCGCCATGGGCAGAGGACAAAGCAGAGGGCTGGGTGCCGAATGTTGAAAGTCTCAGTTCCGATTCTGTTACATTCTAACTGGATGACTTTGCACTTGGATTTCCTCGTTTTCAAAAGGACAGAAGAAAAAGAAAAGGTAAACCTATGTAATTCAAGCCTGAACGATTGGAAGACAGCACACTGAAGATTTGATAAAGAAGCACTTCTTCAAATCGCCTCCGGTAGGCAGCTGTAGCCTCAGGTCTGAGCCATCGAAGGATAATACACTTAAGCGTTTTCTACCACACCACTGGAAAACTGCCAGGACATTTTCCATAAGATTTACTCCTGGTGAAATGATGACAACAAGAGGTGCTCTTGGGGTCTCAGAGAGAACCTGTGTTGGCTGCTGTCTACCTGACACAGCTGGGCAGGAGAATGGAGGAGTCTCAACAGTCGCGTCTGTGTCTGTACTTGGCTACAAGAGACAAAGAGCACTCATTTTGCTTCTCTGTCTTCCCAGACACAGTGTTAGGACTTGAGAAACTTTAATGAACACAGAATTTCTCAGAGAGAGACAGAGACAGAGAGAGGAAACAGAGAGGCAAACTTAGATTTTTAAAAATTATCTTTATTATTGCTAAAAGCTATATGAAGTCTCATGGTGTGAATGTCACAATAAGTTTTCTCAGTGGCATATTTCACCCCAACACAGAGACTTCCCCCTTGAAGATGTAGCCCATCCCATTAGGCAGACTATATGGTATAGAAGGGAGATTAGATTGCCAGGCTATAAAGAAACAGGCACCAACTGAAAAAAAATTCAGCCGGGAAAGCAACTCAGCCACAGAATTCTTCTAATGCGGAAGTGAATGTGGAAGAGCTGAAGGATAGAGGAAAATCTCTCACAGAGCATTCTTCCTACAGGAAGATTAGGAATGAGTGTAGTTGTATCATACCTGACCTTGCACAGTATCATATTTCTTGTCCTTAAAATACAAATAATACCCATAGCAAGGAGTTGGTAAGGAGATAAAGTATAATAAGATATGGGAAATAACTTAGCACAGTATCTGGCAGATTGTATATACCAAATAGTAGTCATTATTCTATTTATTTTTATCTTGACACATAGTACAAGGATTTGAACACAACATTAGGTGGAAAGACAACAGTTATTCTTGAGAACTTTCTCTATATAGGTACCTATGCCTAATTTACTCTGTATTCAGAATAAACCATGAAGGTTATTATGTTCTTTGAGGATCAGGGAAGACTTAACCTGGCAAAAGAACATGGGTGAGGATATATCCACCCTCTTTCCACTGCAGAAGTGAAGAGAAGATTCTAGAAGAGTGGTGAATCAGGAGAAGATGTGATGGGGTGTGAAGGTGAGCTTATTGCAAAGTCCTTTACCTCTAGGAGCCAGTGCCTGCCAAGGGCATGGGGACAGGGGGAGTAATGGAGCAGTAGGCACCTTTCAGAGAGAAGAGGCCCTAAGGTCAAGGTGCTGACAGTCCCTCAACATGGACTCTGCCAGGGTGAACACCATGTAGCAACTGGAAAGTTTCTCCGGGGTTTTAGGGAAGGACTGGTAAAGATGACTAGATTGAGAAGATAAAAGAAGTTAGCTGACAGTCTATATTTCTAGCAACTCCAGCAAAGTACTGCACAAACTTCTTCAGACTTCAATCATTGTTTCTTTAAATACACACACCACAGCATCCATCCATCCACCTATCCATGCATCCATCCATCTATTCATCTTCTCAGGAAACATCACCTGTCTTAGTTAGTTTCCTGAGTTCTGAAACATCCAAGGTTAAACAATGAAAGGTTTATTTGGCTCACAGTTTGTAAACACTTCAGTCCCTAGTCCACTGGCTCCAGGACCGGTGGACAGCACTACACAAGCCACACCAATATGATTGTCCGGTATTTATCAGACACTGTGTGGGACATTGTGTGTCCACAAAGCACGAAGAACAAACACACAAGCCTCCTGCTTTCCAGACCTCACTCACTATGTAGTGAGAAAGGCAGATGCCATGCCAGATGTTACACTACGTCGTGGGCCATGCTAGGAAGAACACAGGGTATTCTGGGAGCACATTACAGGCCATCTCGGGCTAAGTGTCAGGATAACCTTAACTGGTTCTGCAGTGAGATGTAAAGTTGAGAAGTGGAGGCTGCAGAGCTGAGGCAGCACGTGGGGAGAAGAGGCTGCAGCAAGATCGGAGGTAAATGGGAAGGTGGTGTGGTCAACACACTAAAAATGTACGGTGTGGTGGTGCCATAAACTCCAGGGGCCAAGGGACAGGAGGGGACTTCAGAGAAAAAAGTCAGCCTGTGAAAGGTCTGTGTGAGCCATGAAGGGCTCATTCTCACAAAGGAAGAGGGACGTCACTGACTCGTCTCAGACAGACGAGCAGCATCAATGTATTTGCACACAGGAGGGTCATTTTGACAGGTATCAGGAAGATAGGCATGTGATCTGGAGCAGAATCAGTAAACATGCTAGAGACGATGTTGGCCTGGATCGCAGAGATGATGAGGGACGGAGCAAAGCTCGCAGAGTTGAAAGTTATACAGGAAGTAAACCTATAGGACATAGGACCCAGTGGTTGGCAAAGTACGGTGCAAACAAGAGGTCCTCACCCGTCTTGGGCTCCTGAATTACATTTACACCCTGTTCACCTAGCCCTGTTCTTCACCACGGCCTCACTAGATCAAAAGATAAGAATTATCAACCATGCTTAAAGAATGGGAAAACCACAATGCATAAACTTTAAACAGTCATTCCTCCTTGCAACTCCCCCTTTTTACGAACAGAATCAGAGCTTCTGACATACTTTCTATTTAGGCAGTACCTTTATCTCCTGCACACGAGACATGCTAGCCGCTGTTCACACTCCCGGATGCACACACGAACTATGTTCCCCTGTCTTCCTTGCAGTGGGTGTGGCTCGGGGCCCACCTCTGACCACCCAAATGTGGGCATGTGATATGCATCGTGCCCAGGCTTGATCCATAAAAGTCTCCCACACATTCTCCTGTCTACTGGCGGAAAGTCAATAACAGGATCATTTGAGAAAACTAATGTAGGCCAGACATCTGAGTCTCAGAATAAAACCACGTGCTTTAGTCTTCCCTCCTTTCCCTTGCTGCCAAATGAATAAATGGTGAACAAGAAACAAGATTTTGTTGTGTTAATGCACTGAGATTTTGGAGTTTATCAATGATCGCAATTGTCATTACCTTGAATGATTCAAGCTCCAAATTTGCCCATCCACATATTATTTTCCTGGGGAAGGTCTCGAGATTATTTTCTTATTGTCAGTTGTTGCTGTTGCTTAGCATTATTCTCTTACACTGGTAGCTCATAGTCCCTTTGGGCACTCACGGGAAGTCTATGTAAGCTTTGTGTTAAGTTCAGGAGCCTTCAAACACACCAGACCTTTTCCCAAAGTATCAGTTATAAGAACAAGAAAATGATCATAATACATATACACACACACACACACAATATACCAATAAAATCAATTTTTTAAAAAAGAAAAAGAACAAGAAAATGCTCACTGTACTGGTCAATAGTACAAACTGCTTGCAGAATGCCAAGGAAGTTCTTGGGTTTGAAAAGCCCTGTTCTGAAGGATCTTGGATTATATGCGGAATCAGTACTGCAAACAGTTACAACCCAGAATGGTAAGTGTTTTGACAAAGTACATTGTTAGTAAACTTTCCCCACGGCTTTATCATGTTACAGTCTTCAGATCTCAGGAACCTATGAAAAATCCATATTGTAGTTTAGGTCTAAAACATCCCCCAAAAGTCTCAGGTTCTCAAAAGTAGAGCTTTTAGAAGGCAATTGAATCCCAGGGCTGCTATATCTGTCAGTGCATTAATCTACAGATTAGTTCATGGCTGTGTGTGCTGTTAGGAAGGGGAGTCTGGGTGAAAGTGGGTCACTGGGGTGGATTCTTGTCCTTAGTTTTTCCTCTCTCTTTCTCTCTGTCTCTCTCTCTCTTTCTGTGTCTCTGTCTCTGTGTTTCTGTCTCTGTCTCCGTCTCCGTCTCCCTCTCCCTCTCCCTCTCCCTCTCCCTCTCCCTCTCCCTCTCCCTCTCTCTCTCTCACACCAGTCATGGAATAAACCCACTGGAAACCCTGAGCCAAATTAATTTCTCATCCTTTAAATTACTGATCTTGGGTACTTTGTCTCAGTGACAGGAAGGGGGACTAATGCATGAATTATTTTCATGGTCCATGGGATATTTGCCTTTGACTGATCTTGGCTGAGCCCAGCTGATTTGAGGCTGCAGCCCCGGGGGTCTGATCTCCACTTCAGTTGGGATCCAAGTGGAGAGGCAGTGGCTGGCTGGGCAGGTGGAAACTACATGTGGCTCTTACAACCCTCTGCTGAAACAGCAAGCACAGTCAGTTCTCCCAGAATTCTTTTAGCCAAAGCAAAGCAACTCATCTCGCCAAGCACGAGTTGGAAAGGTGTATCCTCCAAGGAAGTAGAGTGATTATTCACTGAGTAACCACCAGATCTACCAGAGAGGGCAAATGCTGCCTTTCTTAGGATTTTTCCACTTTGCTGTGGTGCAGTAGTGATATGCAATTCATTAGAAACCAAACTCTTCCTCGGCTAGCAATGTGCAGTCTGATACCTCTCACAATCCCAGCCCGAGTCAGCCACACCATCACAAGGGGGAATAACTGAAATATTACAGTAACCTATGTTCCTATGCCCAGAGAGTCAATAACTTAGGTGGAGTAAATGCATTTATACTTGGGGCTGTAATATAAGTGAAAATGTGTCTTGTGTAATTAGCAATGACAGCAAGAGGAAGGGAACACCAGTCAGCATGGAGAATGCAAAGGGCCAAGCAGGAGAGGGAGGGTTAATACCTGAGAAGTGAATAGAACAGACATAGTGCAAGGAGAAGGGGAACCAGAGTTGTTCATTTCAGGCAAAGAATGACAGCACATCCAATATCGGCAGGGCTATTTGTGACAGCAAGCATCTGGAAATGTCTATCAATAAGAGACCTGTTTAAAGGGAACTACAGAGGACCAGGGATTTAGCTCAGTGGTTCTGGCGTCTGCCTTGCCACCACAAGGTGCTGAGTTCAATCCTTTGTACTCCCAGGTGTGGTGACTCACACCCATAATACCAACAATCAGTACTACACATCACAATGCCAGGCGTGGTGGCTCATGCCTGTAATCCCAGCACTCAGAGGCAGGAGGATTGTTGTGAGTTCGAGGCTTGCATGGGCTGCATAGTGAGTTCAGGACTAGCCTGAACTACAAAGTGAGACCCTGTCTAAAAAAAAAAAAAAGGAACTATGGATTGACTAAACTGTAGAATACCATGCATGAGTAAAAAAAAAAAAAAAGAATTAAATTGATTTATGTAAAATGACAATGAAAGCTTTTCAGTATGTGCTATTATGAGAAAACTGGAACAGGCACAGAAGATAACACACCATTTAAATAATTCCCATACATATATGCAATAAAAGCATCCTAGAGATTTAGAGTGATATATAGACAGATACATTAAGGGTGAAAGTGAGATGGGTTTTCACATGCAAACTCAGCTCCTCTCCGAGAAACAGGAGGAACACATGTCAAATGGCCACACACTCAGAAACAAGGCCTAGTGACTGCAGAAGAGCTGTCAAGAAGAAATTCCAACTTCCTTTGCAAAGTTATTTCTCATAAGAGGAGGGACTTGCATGTAGCTGCCTACTGAATATGCTGGGTTGGCAGGATACAAGCATACAACACTTTGATCCTGCTCACTGCCATTTGTTAAACTTCCTTTAGTGAATCAGCCTTTCCCTCCGCACAGGTCCAGCACATGGCCTTTCACTGCAGTCACGGACAAAAAAGTATTATTCAGTCACGTTGCCATGAGACCAGCATTGTTTTTTCCTGAGCTCACTCAGCAATCCTCCTGTCTCTGCCTCCTGAGTGTTGGGATTACAGGCATGAGCCACCATGCCCGGCACTGTGGTCTGCGGTATTGATGGCTGGTGGGCGTGAGTCTCCACGCCCAGCATTGTATGTGGTTACCAGGATCGAACTCAGGACCTTGCGCTTGCGAGGCAGGTGCCAGAACCACTGAGCTAAATCTCCAGCCCACCAACATTGTTTTTAACCTTTTATAGGCGTTCAGTGTCAGAATCAAAACCCAGTCAAGTACTGTGTATTTACTATGTAGTTCAGGCTGGTATTAAACTCACAGCAATCCTCCAGCCTCAACTTCCTGAGTGCTTGGATTACAAATGTACACTACCACTCCCAGCTCCAAAATCCCTTTTTGATACCTTGCTAAATCCCCAGCCTTTTAAACAGAGATGTTAAGTACATTCATTGGTTTTGCCAAGACATCCTTTTATGGAGAAGAGCTCAGACTCCTGAATCAAACCCATCTTGGAGCAAATCATGACTCAAGCCTCTCAGGACTGACATCGGCAAAGTATCCAAACCTTGTTGAACCCATCTCCCTATTTCTGAAGTGCAGTAGTGCCTACCCAGAAGGCCTGTGAGTTACACAGGGCAATGTGAACAGGGCACCAGGTCCAGCAAGATGATATATTGGCTAGAAAAAGATGAATTATCAAGCCATGTTGTTTTTCCTTTGAACCTACTTAAAAATATGAACTGCGAGAATTTTTTTCTTTTGAAAGTAAGACTGTTAAGCTCTTTAATAGCCCATGAAATGATATTTCCTTATAGTAATGACCATATATAAGTAGTATTAAGTGAAAACTTCCTTGGTGATTATAGAAAGGACCCTAATTATCTAGAGTAATGTTGAAGAAAAGTCCAAAGGAGGAGGGTGTGAAATGGGCCGCAGTGCAATGACATAATGGAACCTCCACAGGAAGCAACCACTGCTGTCTCATAGGAAAACAAGAGCTGGTGACACTGGCTTTAGTCTTCCTTTAAAAGTGTTATGAATGTGTTATGTTTGTTGCAGTAGAAAAATCTTAAAATGCAAGAAAGAAAATATGAAGTCAGCCTTGGAAGATCTGGATTTTTGGATGTACAGAAGCCACACCCTGCTGCCCTTTAACAAGTTTGGACCTCTAAGAAGGGGCTTAAATTCCATTCATGACTTTTCTACACCCATGACTTGATCAGCTCCCAAAGACCCCATTTCCTGATCCTGGTGGTGTAGGATTTCAACATGGGGAATTTGAGCCAGGGAGACATGTGAAATCAGGGTGGGGGCGGGGGATGCTCCTGGCAGAGTGTAGAGCAAGTACAAAAATCCTGAAGTTCAAGAGAGATGGCTGAGTGTGAAGCACAAGGAAGAGGCAAAAATAGGGAATGTTTGTTGGATCGTGGGGGAGAAGAATGAAGAGAAGACCACTGTGCTCTGAGTGAGGTGAAGAATATCATGGGTGCTGGAAGAACAGGAAGCAACGTATGTCTCCTGTGAACACAGGTTGCTCTTTAGACCCTCCTTGAAGAGGAAAAGCCAAAAAACAGGGACACTAGGCAGGAGGGCAGGTGATGATTTGGATAAGGTGGCGGTGGTAGAGTAAGAAGTGATCGGGTTCTAGGTATGTTCTTGAGAGTTGAACCAGCAGAACTGATACTGGGACAAAAGTTGAGAGTAGAGAGCAGGATGACGTCAAGATTTTGATCTGCCTCATAGTGGCAGGCCTCATAGCATGAGGTAGTGGACCTAGCACCTCGTGAATGCCTCCCCAAATATCAGTGTTGTTATGACTATGATCTAACTTTTTACAAAACTTTGCTGATCCCTTTAGTTGATCCATAGCAAAGCACAAGAAGCAATTAAAGAAAGGGAACAAACCTAAAAAATGTCTGATTGGAAAGAAAAGAAAAGGCACTTAATGGGAGATAAGTCTGCACAAATTCATGAGGAGAGGACATGCTGAGTCACAAAAGCTATGGCTGGTCCTTCTGAGCCAGTCAGTGGAAGACCAAGTAACCCCCTGGGGATAATCTTATAAAAGCTAATTTTCTTAAAGCCAATGAGTCATCCAGAAGATCAAATTATGTTTATTGTGTTCTGCTTAAAAGATCAGTATAGTATATATAACCCATTATAGGAAGTCATCCATCTAAAATAAAATACTGTGTAAAATAAAATACTTAGTGCTTAAAAAGATAAATAATCAGGTACCTGGAAAAAATGGTGGCCTTGAGAATATAGGAGACTGAGCTTCGTCATAACTTCATAATTTCACATTCAGATGTAAAAGACACATTCACATCCATTAGCTCCTTTGATGTTCATAAAAGCCCTAGGAGATGGATAATTATACTTAATTTCAGGGGTGTGAAATGTTACAAACCGAGAAATAGGAAGCAATTTGTTTGAAGTCATGCTACAGAATAGATTAAGAGCCAAAGCTAGAAAAGTCAAAGAAGTTCTCCTCTCATGTCAGGTTATCTTTTTTGGCCCAGACCCCCGGCCCCCGAACCTTCTTACTTAGGAAAATCGCCCACAGTGGAAAGATCCAGATCTTGCATTGAAATCCAGCACTGCCACTAGTATCTGTGTGACCATTTATGAGCTAAAAGAGGGATAGTAAAGTATTTTCATCTACATGTTAAAAGTGAATACTCTATAATGACTTCCAGGAATCTTGTGTTGAAGGATCCTAAGATTGGATGGCCTGAACTGGAAATAATCTGAGTTCGATTAGTTATGTCTGTCATAAGCACATACTAGGTAATAAAAGAAGAAAACCTCATATCTGTCACCACTTTATTGGACAACCTATAAATCTCCTTTGAAATCTATATCCAATGATTAAATTTAAGCAGAGATATCTGGATCTATGAATAAGGAGAAATGAATATTCATGAAGAAAACACTCTACACAAAGAGAAAGAAACCATTAGAGGCTTTTGTATCATAATAACACTTTAAAATATTTATACTTCACCTTTTCAGAATACTTTTGCTCTGAGAAGCTCATGGTTATATATTCTACTTATGCTTTTATATATTTTCCAATTGCCAGGTATAAAAATTTTATCTTAATATTAAACTATAGCTAAGAGGATATTGCTTGTATTTCCAGAATGTGTGCTCCCATTAATAGTAGTTATGACTTTATTACTTAACCAGTTAGTCTACAAATCCTACTTTGTTGATTATATGACATTTCTGCAGAGGAATAAAGCCAAAGCATAAAAGCAATAAATATAAACTATATGGAATAGAGTTGTACTTCCTATCCCTAACTCTGCCAACAATAATCTTCTCATTGAAAAACACACGTAGTTGTTGGAAGGTGGTTTTTGTGGCTTAACGGTGATGTCTCACTTTGGATCAAGACTACAATACATGCTACTGATATATCTGTGGACACAGGTTGTCACTGACAATCTTAAAGAGCAAAGCTCTGAACACTTCTTTAAAATTGACCTGTTACTTTTTTTTTT
>PVIC010000149.1:130734-159025 GCA_004025085.1 Thryonomys swinderianus | reverse complement strand
GTGGGTAGGGATATGGGTAAAAATGAGAATTAACGTGTGTCATATACTGATACAAATTCCCCAATGTTATATGTGATTGTGAGATGTACATAAATTGTACCAATAAATTTCTATTCTCCATGAATAAAGCATTCATTCAACACATCCATATCGCTTTGACACATCTTTACATAACTATTTGGATTCTGTCAAGGATCTGTAAAATTCTAAATTAAATGCATACAATATGCTATACTCTAAAGTTAATCAGACAAATGTATCCTCTCTTAACCCAGACCTGGCCTTATACTTCTCTACTGTCTTACCTTGAGCTTGACTTGCTCAAGAAGTCAATTCAGACTCATAGCTCACTGCCTATTTGGTGGCTCCTCCTGTTCAGCTACCAGGATGCTCCCTACTCATCCCTGGCCCTGCCTCTGGGATAAGTGCACACATGTAAATAGACACAGAGAAAGAGACACACACACACACATACACATGCACTGCTTCCCAGTTACTTTGCACCATGAAAGTCACTTAGACACTTAGATTCTAAAACTTGAAATTGAATTGAAGGGACATACTGGACTGAAAGGAAATCATCAAAATAGAACTACTCCAGCAAACAAATAGAGCAGATGACTGTCATCATCCAGTTAACTCTCCTGTCTTTACTGTAAAGCTCTGCTGATGTCATGCCCACAGCAGCACATCTCTTCCACCAACATCCTAATGAGAATCTTCATGCCACAGACACCCTCAGACTGTTCTGAAAGATTCCCAAGAAGGTGGCCACTTCAGACAACAAAAGATTTATACCTTAGTTAAAACAGAAGAGTTTTGGTTCCTGGGAACTGAACTTTGCATCTCATGCTTCAGTGTGTTTGTTTGTTTGACAATCTAGAGCTTTGCACATCCTAGGCAAATGCTTTATCACTGAGCTTCATCCCTAGTGCTAGGTTCAGTTTTTTGAATGCCACAGTTAAAGATAAGATATTTAACTCTACATTAGAGTTCTTGCAAATGACGTAGACCAATTAATTCTACTGCATAACTGACAAAAGAAACCTAGTTTGCCTTTCAGAAAGATTTGTATATAAACAATAATTTGTGGAGGGTGGACATTAAATGTGTGTCTTACATACCAACTATCTCAAACAGAGTCAAATTCCTTGGTTCTATAAAATTTATAGAAATTTTATTTCCTTTGTTCCCCATGAAAGACAAGTGTTGATGGGTTCAGGGAAGTCAAACACCAAAAAGAAATGGGAAAAAAAAATCAAAGGATCAAGATAGTTTTCATCAAGGTTACTCAGTCCCTGAAGAACTGAGAGTTGTTGTTTAGTATGATGGGGAAGCTTTGAAAAGGCTGACATGTTTTGTTTCCCACATGTCTTTATATGGCTGCTCAAAATTATGACACTGGGGCCTTTCTTCACTCGCTTTCATGTGAAGGGATGGATGACAAGTAGGTGCTTCCTGATGGCCTGGTGCTGCAGGCAGTAACTCTTTCCTTGAAAGAGACTTGTATGGAATCCATAATTCCAGGAAGAAAAGGTAAAGATGCTAGTTGTTTCTGCAGACTCAGTGTTCTCTGGCTGTTGTTAAAGGATGCTGTTTGGGCAGAAGCTGCAGTCATCTGTAGCCACCTCCCATCGGGTGATTGATATCACCATGGCATGCGTGCTCTGGCAGGCCCCACGTTGGGCAGGGGCGGGGGGAGGGGCCTGAAGGGCCTGTTTGTCCCTGCAGTGTCTCAGAGCAGGATGGATCCATGAGTAGAAAAAATTGACAGCTATAAAAAGCACACTAGTGGTTGAGACAAATCAATAACGATTTTAAGAAAATTAAACCCTGGCTGAAAAGAGGTGAAAAGCTCTTTTTTAACTCTGTGCTCTAAGGAGGAGTGGAAAGGCTAATCTGTTAGAGAACCTCTTGGGTTTTTCACAGCCCCCAGTGCTTGAAATTCGTGTGACCATTCTCTAACTCCTTATCAGCTCATTATCTCACATGACAGGGTGCTCAGCCTCTACTGTATAAACAATGGCACCGAGGAGAGATGTTCGGGGAGTAGGCCCTGGTTATCTTTTATGTGTGTCTGTGTTGGCTCTGGAAGAATTACTAAATGAAAGCCCCAGGGTTGTCCAGTCCTGACACAGGGAGACACAAAGTGGCCCAGAGACATTTTTACAAAAGAAGAAATGACACAAATACTATGTAATCATGATTGAGGATTTTTTTTCCCCTCCATGTCTATGATCATCTAGTTATTTCCTTTGGCCTCACAAGGCCTAGTTTCAAGACAGACACTAGATAAGTGAGTAAAACATAAACTGAAGAAGATCTAACACTTATCCACCTCCTAAATAGACATATAAAAGCCACTTAATAACATTCTAATTTGATTAATATGCTATTTCAACCCAACCTCACAGATTAAAGCCTTTGTTTTTATTAAAGCATGGAAGATTGTAGGAATATAAATGACTCTGGCTGAAAAAACTTTTCCAGTATTCCATCACACTCCACAAAGTGAGGAAATGATGTAATGCCCAAAGGCATGGGATAAAAAATATTCCTTCCTAGCCTGCCCACGCACTGAGACCCTCAGGATGTGGAAGTCTGTCCACTGCCACATTTATAGTTATGCTAGTTCCTTTTATGATGTGCAGCAAAGAGGGCCCTGGGTCAGGCTAGCAATGCTAGGACTGACACTGTGAGGAAGGCTGCTTTTACGAGGAGTGTACTGGCCTGACTCTGTTATGTTGGAGTAATTCCCTCAAATAGCACCCAAGGATTTCTCCAAGATCTAATGTACGTTTGCACTTTACATCGTATACAAAATGCCTTTCAGATGACTCAATTGATAAACACAGCAATAATCTGTGAAGTAGGCAGGCAAGTATGCTAAATTATTTAAGTTGCAATTAAAAGAGGCAGAGAACATAGAGAGGAGCATAGGTGCTGATACGCAGCCCAGGACAGCTTCTGCTCAGGGTTGCCTCCGCAGCTCTTTGCAGGAGGAGGCTTGAAAGTGAGAGATGTGAAACTGTTACACTGTGGCTTTGAAGGGAGGGGAAGGAGGCCATGAGACAGGGAATGAACAACTGCAAGAAGCTGAAAAAGGTAAGAAAATAGATTCTCTTCTGAATGAAGGCAGCGCTGCCAACATCTTCATTTTTGTCCAGAAAAACTGTATCAAACTTCTGCCCTACACAACTATATAGTAAATTTGTGTTGTGTAAAATGAAGTTTATGGCAGCTTGATAACAGCAGTAATAGGAAAGCAAGAGTCACAAGTCAATTTCCCTTTCAATGGCTGCAAAATACGTTTTCCTAAAACTGAGCCCATGACTTGCTGCCTTCTTCTATTGAAATTTAAAAACAATTTCCAAAAGGCAAGTATTCTAGCTGATAGAAAAAAAATCAGAATTTATTGAGTAGTTCACATATGTGATATAATACTGTACATCTTTTGACTAGGAGTGTGTATCTATGTGTATGTGTGTGATCTCATTTCATCCTGTCGACTTCACCTTTCTGTGCCCCATTGCCCCAACTGTTAAACAAGCATAATGAAAGCATCTATTTCATTTTCTGTATTGTGGTAGCCAGATTCCAAACTGGCCCCAAATTATCAAAATAACCTATTGTTCATGATCTTGTGCCAACTCTCCTCCATGCCCATGGATTAGGCTGACCTGTAGAACTAAGAGGTTATTGCAAAAGTTGTAGAGCATATTTTCCAAGGCTAGGTCATAAGAGTATCGCATATTCCATTTTGTTCTCATGGCCCACTGAATCTGGGGGAAGTAAGCTACCAACTACCCTGAGGACAGTCTACAAAATAAGAACCCAAACCAGCTTTAACTTGTCAGGTATGAGAGAAAGTGAATCACCTTGGAAACAAATCTACCAGTACACTATCTTACTGTAGTAGCCTCATGCGAAACTCTGAATTCAGAGTCCTGCATCCAAGCTATACTCAAATCCCTGACTCGCAAAATCTTTATGAAATAATCAATGTCTATTGTTGCCTTTAGCCACTAATTTACGAGGCTATTTGTTATGCAGTACTAAATAACTACTACAGTTTTATGAGGGCAAAATTAGCTGACATTTTTGTGAACCCAGCAAGTATTTAGATGAGCATATGTCATACAGTAGATACTACTTAAAATTTTATATATTATTCAACTTTCTATCACTATAATGAAATACTCAAAATAACAGATAAGAAGAAAATGTTTATCTTGATTCAGAGTTTTAACAGTTCCCATCCATGGCTAAGAGGACCCATTGCTTTTGGGCCTATAACAAAGTAACACATCATAGCTGGAGTACATGGCCAAGTAAAACTGCTTGCCTCACACACAAGAAGAAAAAAAAAAAAAAGAAAGGGTACCCAGTACCCTTTGGGAGCATGCCTTCATTGGCCTAAAGATTCCCATCCCCCAAGTCCCACCAGTAGGGACCAGGCTCTAAAATATAGGCCTTTAAGGAACATTGAAAATCAAAACTATATCCATTTATAAAATTAATGATTGATTATAAAAATGATTAAAGATGACCTACAATGAGCTAAATGTTTAGACATAACTGTGATTACAAAGATGACAAATATGTAATTATATATTTTGCAAATCCTATGTGTAGAATATTTAATAAGCCAGTAAGTATATATTTCAGCGTATATACATTGCCTGTTTTGCTTAGTTGTTTCCTTACACATCATATAAACTAAGAAATTGTGGGATTTCCACATAGTCATAACTTATAGTTCATTTTTCCAATGAGCACTGAATATTAAAATTGCTGTTATTACTTGACAGTATCAATTTTTACATTCTCCATGTGTGGAGTCTACTATAAAATATCCTAAATCACAGAAAAGGTAGTATAAGAAATACTTTTAAAGGAATTTAAATTTGTTCCTTTTCTCCTTATATTGTTAACCATTTGAAAGTGAATCCACCACACTAACCTTTATCAAGGTACTGTTACAAAACAAGGACAGACTATTCTTCTACGAAACATGAATCAAAAATTATCTGAATGAGTCTAAATAATACAGAAACACCACATCCATATATCTCTACTCTTTTGTGCCAAAATACCCAGCAACTGAGAACAATGATCAGTTCAGTAACTGTTTAGTCATTAACACTTTCTAGCTGCTACTAAAGTTCTCATTATTTTTTGCAAATTCTACAATTTATAGAACCAAAACCAAGTATCCCTTTAGCTACTAAAGAAAATATAGTGACTATTTGTTTTAGCACATAGAAATACTCTATAAGGAAAAGAATAGAAACAGAAAATACCTGTGACTGCAAAGGCAATTTCCAGCTTCATGGCACATTGAGAACATCAGAACTGTCATCTTTTTTAATACCTGCCTACAGTTAATGTGACTTCTCAGTTGAAGTTAAAATGAATTGCAACTAAATACTTTCAATCTAATTAAACCAATGATTATGTTATTCACTATGCCCTCCCACTCATCCTGAGCACTTCACTTATGGCCTAAATATTTTAACTGCATAATCGGGTGTTTTTGCTACTTAAGGCCTACATGGAGCAATTAAGAGGAAGGCACCATGTCAACCTAATAGAATTCTAGTAGAGTCACATAATTTCCACAAAGATATCAATAATAGAAGCATGTATATAGAAAATGATATAGGGCCAGAGATTTAGCTCAGTGGTTCTGGCACCTGCCTCACAAGTGGAAGGTCCTGAGTTCGATCCCCAGTAACCACATACAATGCTGGGCGTGGTGACTCATGCCCACCAGCAATCAATACCACATACCACAGTGCCAGGCGTGGTGGCTCACGCCTGTAATCCCAGCACTCAGGAGGCAGAGACAGGAGAATTGCTGAGTTTGAGGCTTGCCTGGGCTCCATAGTAAGCTCAGGGCCAGCCTGAACTACAAAGTGAGATGCTGTCTCAAAAATTAAAAAATGATATAGATTTAATCCCCTAAATCTCCTCAGATAGCTACAAAGTTATACAGTTGCAAGTAAGGAGAATTTTCTGAGTAGGAAATAATCCATCAAATGGGTATTCCAATTGATGGTGTAATTTGCATGCTACAGTAAACACAGGACATCATGAAGGGTCAGGTGCATTTGAAAGCAATAGGAAGGGGAGTGATCTGATTTGAGGGAAGAAGCTAGACCTACAAAAAGTGGTTTGGCAGGGTTATGATAAACTCATGTGCAAAACTAAGGAAATTGGATCCTTAATTGCATGTAATGCAAAGCATATGAGTATGCATGTGGGTGTGAATGTAGGGGGAGCAGGTCAAATATTTTTGGAAAGATAATACTGGAAGTGAATATACTAAGAAGAATAGAGATGGGAATATGTTGATAGAAGTTATAAAATCATGACCAAAAAATTATGATGTCATTAAAGTAAATAAAAACAAAGATTACTTAGGCCTGTTTTTAATAATAAAATAGACTTTAATTTAAACTAAATAAACTGGAACAATTAGGAAGACAAGAGAACAAATTAAATTATGCACACTAAAGAAAATGGAGAAAGACATTTTAAAAATTCAAAACCAAACGTGGTGGCCATTCTGTTGTGCAAATGAATAAGCAAACACAGAATAAAAATGAAGTCTTCATAATTAGTTTGAGACTAAACCTAAGAGAATGATGAAGGTGTCTTATGGAGATGCTGCTGGAAATGTGGGTCCAGGAATTAGGAGTGCTTATGCTTTAAAATAATAGGTTTAATAGTCATGAAATTATAGGAAACTACATTTATTAAGCATTCATTTCTTAAAAGCATTTCTGCCTTTAAGAAATGCTGCTATGTATTTTATAAGTGTGATCTCTTTTAGTTAAAAAATCTCATTAATAAAACATCCTTTACAAATGAAGAACTCATGTTCAAAGGATAAGTGATTTGCTCAAAATCATAAAGTCTGAGAATGACTGAGCTGGGATTCAAAAATAAGTAGATATTCAGTTGAATTTCTGCTTATTCTATGCATTTTAGAAGATCTTTTATTTTTTTACACTAAGATGAATAGTTGTTGATTAAATGCAGGATCATCTAAAAATGGGTACATAAACCTTAAATATTTGACTTGAACTGGAAACACACCTAATCTTTAGATTTTGGATCAGACCTCTTCTTTTAGTAAAGATCCATCAGTGGAGATTGATCATACAGATAAATAATACCCACTTTTGAGAGTATATGATTTTTCTTTGTATTTCTTAAAGAAAAAAGAAAACCTAGACACTGTATGAGATAATGTAAGCATAAATAGATTCCCCCATATATTTATTCATTGTCCTTTTAATTTGACAATAATTTAAGGAACTGATTTTTTAATCAAGTCTTTCTAAAGTATTTAGTTTAAATTAACATTTTCCTTTTGCATCCAAAACCTTATGATTTATTCAATATTTAAATGCATTGTGCCATTGCAGCATGTATTGTTGCCATTACTGGTTTGAAAATAAACATAAGTCTCAGGGTTAAAAAAAAGTAGCTCAACTATTAGGCAAATAGAAGTGTTGACATGCATGAAAATAGTTGCCTGTGTTATCTAAGAAATTCTCAGCATCACCCAGAAATCAATATATATTTACATCAAAAGGGAGAGAGTAGGATCAGTTATCTACTGAGACAGTTAAGCAAAGCTATGCTCAAAGAATTCCTATTCCCTTACATCATGAGAATTAATATTTGGAATGATAATCCTAAATTATAAACATTTTTAAACACATGGATCATTTGTACAAAAAAAAAAAAGGAGCCAGGCCTAGTTCCTGGCCCTAGGGAGTTAAAAATGTAGTCATTTAATTCCCATAACCTTGATCATGGAAGAAATATGCAAAATGCTGTTTGTAAAGTACTTGTGAATACTCTATTGCACTATTCTAAATCTGGTACCTAGATTTCTCCATGACTCTTGTGGTAGATACTATTTGTCATTCAAAGAACATGCAAAACAGAATTCAGTAATATATAGCTGTCTAAGCTTTCTTTCACTGTGACAAAATGCAGACCACTTAATTTTATTTTGCATTATTGATGCATCACATCTATTATTTACAAAGGATGAAGTATTAATTAGATGATAGACACACCTGCCTGACAAGTGCAAGGTCTTGAGTTCGATTCCAGGTACCAAAAAAAGAAGAAGCTAACAAACATAGAGACACAAATGAACTGTACATATTTAACTCAAAGAGCCAGTTAAGATTCTTATTACAGGGCTGGAGATTTAGCTCAGTGGTTCCAGCACCTGCCTCTCAAGCACAAGGTCTTGAGTTTGATCCCAGTAACCACATACAATGCTGGGCGTGGTGACTCACACCCACCAGCAATCAGTACCACATACCACAATGCTGGGCATGGTGGCTCACACCTGTAATCCCAGCACTCGGGAGGCAGAGACAGGAGGATTGCTGAGTTCGAGGCTTGACTGGGCTACATAGTGAGCTCAGGGCCAGCTTTAAAACGAGACCTTATCTCAAAAAAAAAATTGTGTGTAATGAAGAAATTAAAAACATCCATAATTCCATCAACAGACATAACGCAATAATATCTTCTTATATTAACTTCCAGGGTCTTGTGTATATTTGTATACATACAGGAATATTCCTTTCAGATGACTTCATTTCACATGAACTGCAATAAAATAATTGAATAAACAAGAAACCTAATTATACTATGTCGAGGAGAGTTTTGTGACTTTGTGCTTTGTGTAGTATCCTTATGAATGATTAATGTGATGAGAATTTGAAAGAAATTCTCATAGAGAGGAAAGTTTCCTTGGCTTTCTTCCTGTCTCTTTCTGGCTGCTGCTTATTTTTCTTGGCACATTTTTCCTCCTTTAACAACTAAATGTTGGTTTCCTCATGGCTCTGAACTAAGCACTCAGTTTTCTTACTTTGTGTTTTCTCCAAAGTCATCCTACCTGCTCCCACAGTTTCCACATTATAATGTATCTTATCTAAAATGCTTACAATACAACTTGGTCAGGGTGTATGATCTTCTTGATGATTCTCTGTATTCTATTTGCCAGTATTTTATTAAGGATTTTTGCATCAATGTTCATTAGGGAGATTGGCCTGTAGTTCCCTTTTGTGATTGGGTCTTTCCCTGCTTTGGGAATCAATGTAATAATAGTTGCTTCAGGAAAGAATTTGGAAGCACTGACCAAGTTGGATTCATCCCAGGGATGCAAGGATGGTTCAGCATATATAAATCAGTAAATGTAATACACTACATAAACAGGCTCAAGGACAAAAACCACATGGTCATCTCAATAGATGCAGAAAAAGTATTTGACAAAATCCAACATACATTCATAACCAAAACCCTACAGAAAATCAGAGTAGATGGACTTTATCTCAACCTAACAAAACCTATTTATGAGAAACCAACAGCCAGCATCACCCTAAATGATCAAAAACTGAAAACTTTCACACTAAGATCAGGAACAAGACCAGGGTGTCTACTTTCCCCACTCCTTTACAATATAGCACTAGAAACATTAGCCACAGAAATTAGACAAGAGAAAGAAATAAAAGGAATAAAGATAGTAAAGGAAAGAGCTGTGCAGAGACAAACCAGGCAAGTGGTACACAGGGAAGCTCACAGGGAACCTAGGCAACAAAGGAGGCCCATGCCATTACCAGAATCCAGGGCTGCGGCCTGTCAGCTGGCCTCCACTCCACACCAGAGCAGTACAGAGATGGACCAGGCAAGCAGGGTGCAAGGGTGCTCATGAAGAATCTAGACAAAACGGAGGCCCACACCCTTATAGGCACCAAGGGCTGTGGCCTGCTGGCTGGCTCCCATACCACACTAGAGCTGCACAGAGAGACCAAGCAAGCAGCAAGCAGGGGAGCTCATGGGGAACCTAGGCAACAAAGGAGGTCCACACAATTGTCTGTGTCCATGGCTGTGCCTGCCTGCTTCCACCCTGCTTCCACCAGACCAAGCCAGAGGCCAGTGAAGACAGACTGGGTAAGTAAAACATGGTAGAAGTAGCATAGTGAGTCAGCAGAAAGAGAGCTGGGTACCATTAACCACAGATTGGGCCTGCAACTCTTCTAAGTCCAGTGTGAATTCAGAAGGTCTTGGAATCTTCATTTCTGCTTGGGTCATACTGGATATGACTGTTATATGGAGAAGAACCTCCTAACACACCACCTGGAACTCTGTGGACAATGAATGAGTACCACTCTAGTACTGGAATCTGTACAGAGGCCTTATGTTAGTTCCTTCATCCAGTCTACCACATCAAAGAAGCACTCACTGGAAGAGCAAGGAAATCCTGTTGACTACAGCCCCTGGTGAGTTGGTGGAGTCAGATCCACCCACAAGAGTCTGGGCTCTTGCAGAGTTCAAACCTATAGTGGCTCATTAAGCTCAACTCAGGCATTATATTCAAAAACTCAATAAAGGATGATATATTTCTCCTTTTGACTAATGTGCTTAGCTTGGTATATTGTTGTTACTGACTTTGATGCTTTTGCTACTCTTTTTATTTCTTCACTCTGACAGAACTTTTTTTTTTTCATTTTTCTACTTTGCTGGTACTGAATCTGTCCAGATTTCTGGTTTCTGATCTCTTAATTATATTTATCTTTATATAGAAGAGGGAAAATAGCTTCTGGTTTGACTTCTACTGCTAGGTCCCCCTGTTCTCCTCTTGTCCCCACATCCTCTCCTGTCTTCTAGTTAGAACCAATATCCAGAAGTAAAAGGTTCTACGTCTGCCTGAATTCCTCTTTTTTATTATTATAAGAAGGTGTACAAAGTCTCCAGCAGCCCTGCAGTTCTCCATCAGTACTGTCTTATATGTGTCCCTTTAACCTCTGTTATCTTCTGGAATATATGAGGTTCTTGAGATCTATGTGATCTTTTTAAACCTGCTAACCCTATTTCATTTTCCTACTATCTTCCTACCTCCCCAACTCCCCAGTGACCTTTTATCCCCAAAGGGTACTGCTGGTACATTTAAAGGCCTGTCTGTTGTAAACACACAGCCTATTCTAAATTTTGGCATATGGACATAAAGGTAACTCATCAGTTCAAAGTCTTCAGAATAGAAATTATCAAAACTTTTCATTTCATTTACTGTGTTTGATATTGTTAATGCTACTGATTGTATTATGGCAACAAAAGTGATATGATTGTTCTGTTTAAATACCTCCCATGGGGTGCCAGAACTGAGAACTCTCAAAAGTCATTACAGATTCAAGAAAGACAATCTAGGAAGGTGTCACTTCCTAAAGGTCCCAAATAATAGGAAGAAAGACA
The DNA here is from genome assembly GCA_004025085.1 of Thryonomys swinderianus. NCBI lineage: Eukaryota > Metazoa > Chordata > Mammalia > Rodentia > Thryonomyidae > Thryonomys > Thryonomys swinderianus. Next base: position 147,739 of record PVIC010000149.1, on the reverse strand, counting down.
CTTGCAACAAACATTTCCCAGATATCAGGCAAGGAATTAAACAAATGACATTAGCAACAACAACAAACATTAGCAACTCAGACACAAAGATCACTACCACAGAGAAATTCACAGAAAAGGGAAATAGACCAAACTCAAACTCAAACACCATGACTCGTTCAGATGGTAACTATAGCAGATCTAGCAAAATGGAAATCAGAACTCATCTCTGAGATGAAAACAGAGATACTGTCCACAGTGAAAGACCTCATTAAAGCAGAGATCAGCAACCTAATAGAATCTAAGATAGAAGCAATAGAACCTTTTAAACAACTTCAAACAGAGCTCTAGATGATGAAGAAGGAGAACAAAAGTTTGTGAAGTAGGATAAATGAAGCTGAGAACCAAATTTCAGACCTAGAGGACAGGTTGGGAGCCAATGAACAGGAAAGACATAATATATAGAAAATGGCAAGGGACCACTATAAATCAATACAAGTTTCTAAATGACTCAAAGAAGAATAACATAAGACTGATTGGAGTCACTAAGGAAGCAGGAGACAGTGCAAAAGACATTTAAAAAAAGCAGTTCACAAAAACAGTGGCAGAAAAGTTCACAGGAAAAGAATTGGACATACAGATAAATGAGGCCCATGGGACTCCAAAAGGCCAAGACATAAAAATATCTACACCTAGACATATAATTATCAAGGTTCCAGGTACATAACAAAAGAATGAAATACTGAATGTAGGTAGACAAAGGAGAAAAAATCATCTACAAAGGGAAGCTCATTAGGATCACAGCAGACTTTTCAAAACAAACGCTCAATGCAAGGGGAGCCTGCAGTGAAATGTTTCAAACAGTAAAGGAAAACAACCTCTAATCTAGACTGATGTATCCTGCAAAACTATCTTTCAGAATTGACAGGGAAGTAAGATAATTCCATGACAAAGAACACATGAAAAACTTCACAAATACAAAACCTGCACTCCAAAACATTCTAAAGAATATCTTGGGGGGGGGAAAAAAAAAAAAAAAAAAAAAAAAACAGAAAATTACAAACCCATGAGAACCAACAGAGTGAACTCACTGGGCCAAACAAGAAACTGAATGGAAAAGGGGAATAGTAAGGAAGAAAAGAGCCAAGAACAGGGAACCATGGCAGTTCTAAGTCTGTCCATATTGGTCATAACCATTAATATCAATGGACTCAGTGAGCCAAATAAAAGACACAGACTAGCAGATTGGATCAAGAAGCAAGATTCTACAATCTGCTGCATACAGGAAACATACCCAATTCAGAAAGAAACCCTTAGACTGAAAATAAACGGATGAAAAACAGTTCTCCATGCCACAGGAAACTGCAAAAAAAAAAAAGGAGTGGCATTTGATAAAACCCAACACTCATTCATGTTCAAAACCCTACAGAGAATCAGAATAGATGGACGTTATCTCAAACTAATACAAGCTATTTCTGAGAAACCAACAGCCAGTGTCATACTAAGTGGTTAAAAACTGAAACATTTTGTACACAGATCAGGAACAAGACAAGGATGTCTGCTGTTACCACATTGTTCAATGTAGTGCTGAAAACAGCCACAGCAATTAGGTAAGACAAAGAAATAAAAGGAATAAAGATAGGTAAGGAAGAAGTTAAATTGCCATTATTCACTGATGACATTATTCTCTATATAGAGGATTCTAAAAACTCAATCAAAAGACCACTAGACTTAATGGCCAAATTTAGTAGCATAGCTAGATACAAGGTCAGTGCTCAAAAAAAAGTAGCCTTTGTTACACAAAAACAGACTCATAAAGAGAAATTGGGGAGTCAATCTCTTTCACAATAGCACCCAGAAAAAATGAAATATCTAGGAATCAATCTAACAAAGGCGGTGAAAGACCCCTACTGTGAAAACTACAGAAATCTGAAAAAGGAGATTGAAGAGGATATCAGAAAATGGAAAGACATCCCTTGTTCCTGAGTAGGGAGAGAACCAACATTGTCAAAATCGCTATACTCCCACAACTACTACACAGATTCAGTGTAATTCCAATGGAAATCCCAAAACCATATTTCACAGAGCTAGAGAAAGTAATCCAAAAGTTCATCTGGAACTACAAGAGACCTAGAATAGCAAAAGCAATTCTAAGCAACTGGGACATGGTAGGGAGTATTACAATTCCCAATTTAAAACACTACTATAAAGCCACTGCATGATACTGGCAAAGTAACAGACCCAAGGACCAGTGGAATAGATTAGAAGATCCAGAAACAACTCCAGATACACTAAGCCACCTTATCTTTTTTGTTTGTTTGTTTTTTGTTTTTTGAGACAGGGTCTCACTTTGTAGTTCAGGCTGGCCCTGAGCTCACTATGGAGCCCAGGCAAGCCTCAATCTCAGCAATCCTCCTGTCTCTGCCTCCCGAGTGCTGGGATTACAGGCGTGAGCTACCACACCCAGCACTGTGGTATGTGGTATTGATTGGTGGTGGGCGTGAGTCTCCATGCCCAGCATTGTATGTGGTTACTAGGGATCAAACTCAGGCCCTTGCACTTGCGAGGCAGGCACTGGAACCACTGAGCTAACCCTCCAGCCCAAAGCCACCTTATCTTTGACAAAGGAGCCAAACATCTTCAATGGAGGAAAGACAGCCTCTTTAATAAATGGTGCCAGAAAAACTGGGCTTTAACCTGCCAAAACCCAAAGCTAGACTTATCTCTCTCACCATGTACTAAACTAAAATCACAATGGCTTCCCCGAGTCTTAAACATTAAAACAGAAACAATAATACTCCATTTTATTTAAAAAACACATCTTCTTTATCCACTCTCCAGTTGATGGGCATTTGGGTTGTTTCCAAGACTGAGCTATCACGAACTGAGCTGCTATGAACAATGGTGTACATTTGTCTTTCCAATGTGATTTTTAAAATTCTTTTGGGCACATTCCTAGCAGGGGGATAGCAGTGTCAAATAGGACCCCTAGTCCTAGTTTTCTGAGAAATCTCCACACAGATCTCCACAATGGTTGCACAAGTCTACAATCCCACCAACAGTGGAAAAGGGTTCCTTTCTCCCCACAGCCTCACCAGCACTTATTGTTGGTTGATTTTGTAATCGCGGCTATTCTTTGTGGAGTGAGATGAAATCTCAGTGTTTTTTTCATTTGCATCTCTCGAATGACCAGTGATGTTAAAGATTTCTTCATATGCTTCTTAGCTGCTTTGACTTGTGCCTCTGAGAAGTACCTGTTCATTTCAGATGCCCATTTTTGAATTGGGTCTTTGAACTTGGGGAGGCTGATCTGTTTAAGTTCTTTATATACTGTAGATAATAGCCCTTTGTCTGATAAACAGCTAGTAAGAATTTTTCCCATGTTGTTGGTTGTCTTTTAGCAGTGCCAGTGACTTATTTTGCTGTGCAGAAGCTTTTTAGTAGGATGAGATCCCATTTGTTGTTTCTTTCTGCTAGTTCTTGTGCTATAGAGGTTTTATTCATAAGTCTCTGCCTAAGCCAATGTCTCCAAGAGTTTTGCCTAACCTGTTTTCCAGCAGGCTTATTGTTTCTGTTTTAATGTTTAAGTCTCATATCCATTGTGAATTTAGTTTTGTGCATGGTGAAAGAGATAGGTCTAGTTTTAGCTTTTGGTGGGTTAAAGCCCAGTTTTTCCAGCACCATTTGTTAAACAGGCTGTCTTTCCTCCATTGAGGGTGTTTGGCTCCTTTGTCGAAGGTGGCTTAGTGTATCCAGGGTTGTTTCTGGGTCTTCTAATCTATTCCACTGGTCCTTGGGTCTGTTACTTTGCCAGTACCATGCAGTTTTTAATCACAGTGGCTTTATAGTAGAGTTTTAAATTGGGGAATGTAATACCCTCTGCCATGTCGTGGTTGCTTAGAATTGCTTTTGCTATTCTAGGTTTCTTGTGGTTCCAGATGAATTTTTGTATTATTTTCTCTAGCTCTGTGAAGTATAGCATTGGAATTCCAATTGGAATTGCACTGAATCTGTATAGTAGTTGTGGAAGTATAGCCATTTTGACGATGTTTGTTCTCCCCACCCAGGAAAAAGGGATGTCTTTCCACTTTCTGATCTCCTTTTCTATCTCATTTTTCAGAGTCCTATAGTTTTCAAAGTAGAGGTCTTTCACCTTCTTTGTTGATTCCTAGATATTTCATTTTTCTGGGTGCTACTGTGAAAGGGATTGATTCCCCAATTTCTCTTTCAGTGAGTCATTTATGTGCAAATGGATACACCTGGAGGACACACTAGTAGTGAAATAAATAGATCACAGATAGGCAAATACCAGATCTTTCCTTTGATATGAGCACCTGTAGATGCAAATGAGCTCTAGAAAATATGCCAGTTTTTGTAGAATGGGAAGTTTCCAAAGGAAATTTGGTGTGGGAATGTAATGAGGGGAAGGAATAAATACGATTTGGAAAGAAAATAAAAGAGTATGTATATAGGGGGTGGGGAGGTGTGGGTGGGTGGGGATATGGGTGAAAATGAGAATTAACTTGTGTCGTATATTGGTGCAAATTCCCTAATGTTATGTGTGATTGTGAGATGTATATAAATTGTACCAATAAAGAATTTTTTAAAAAACAGGAACAATAAACCTAATGCCAAACACGTTAGGTAGAACTCTTTGAGACATTGACCTAGGCAGAGAGACTTTATGAACAAAACCTCTATAGCATGAGAACTAGCAGAAAGAATCAACAAATGGGATCTCATCCTACTAAAAAGCTTCAGCACAGCAAAGGAAACCTCTGGCACAGCTAAAAGACAGCCAACAACATGGGAAAATTTCTTTACCAGCTGTTTGTCAGACAGAGGGCTACTATCTAGAATATATAAAGAACTTAAACAAATCAGTCCCTCCAAGTCTAAAGACCCAATTCAAAATTGGACATTGGAAATGACAGACACTTCTCATAGGCAAAAGTAAAAGCAGGCAGGAAGCATATGAAGAAATGTTCAACATCACTGGTCATTCGAGAGATGCAGATGAAAAACACTGAGATTTCATCTCACTCCACAAAGAATGCCTGCTATTGTGAAATTAAACAGTGATAAATGCTGGCAAGGCTGTGGGGAGAAAGGAACCCTTGTCTACTGCTAGTGGGATTATAGACTTGTGCAACCATTGTAGAGATTCTTTGGGAGAAAAACATCACAAACACACACACACACATACCCACACACAGTTTCTACCTCTTGCCTTGTGACGGCAAAGCTGTGGGGAGAAGGGAACCCTTGTCTACTGTTAGTGGGATTATAGACTTGTGCAACCATTGAGATTCTTTGGGAGAAAAACATCACACACACACACACACAGTTTCTACCTCTTGCCTTGTGATGTCCTGCACCTCCTTAACATTCTGACAGCAAAAAGCCATGACATGCTGTGAACTGTTTACCTTGAACCTCCAGAACCATAAACTAGTTTAACCCCTTTAAAACTCCCAGTTCATGGTATATTATTGTCAAGAGAACGCACCTAGTTCAAGAACCCAGAAATAGCTCCATGCAAATATGCTCAATTGATTTTTCCAAAAAATACAAAAGCAGTTGAAAGGGAGATAAACAGCCTCTTCAAGAAATGGTAAGACAAAGCATCTCTCTATTCCTAAACAACAACAAAAAAATGAACCTAGATGTTATACTCGCACAAAAATTAATCCAAGGTGGTTCACAGACCTAAATGTAAAATATAAATTTTAGGCTTTCAGAAAAATAAATGAAAGAGAAAATATCAGATTTAAGATTCTAGGGGCCAGAAATTTAGCTCAGTATTTCCAGTGCCTGCCTAGCAAGCGCAAGGTTCCTTGTTTGATGCCCAGTAACCACATACAACAACACCAGATGTGGTGATTCACACCCACCAGCAATCAATACCACATACCACAGTGCCAGGTGTGTTGGCTCATATCTGTAATCCCAGTACTCAGGAGGCAGAGGCAGGAGGAATGTTGAGTTCAAGACTTGCCTGGGCTATATAGTAAGCTCAGGGCCAGCCTGAACTACAAAGCAAGACCTTGTCTGAAAAAAAAAAAAAAAGACTCTACAATGTGTTCTTGGACTTGACACAACATAATCCATAAAAAAGAAATAAGTCAAATCTCATGAAAATTAAGATTTTTAGTATATTATGGCCCTTGTGAAGAGAATGAAAATATAAACAACTGAGACCATACTTACAAACCACATAATCAACAAACTAGTACTTGGAATATATAAATAATCATCAATGTCTAGCATTTTAAAATTTCAATTAGGAAAAGAGGATATATCATGAACAGAAATTTAACTGAAGAGCATAGACAGATGACAAGCACACTGGAAAACATTCTGCATCGTTAACCATCAGAGAAATACCCATGAAGACAATGAGTGAGCACTACACAGTGATCAGAATGGCTTCAATGGCTTCAAAACAGTGACATCACCACATGCCGTGAAGAATGTAAAGTGGCTGAACTATTCTGAAAAACAAACAGCTTCTTATCAGTTTAAACCTAAAATTAAGAGGGTTTAAGAGGGTTAACTCTCCCAAATCACTGAAAATCTGTTTTATAAATACATACACAACTAATAGTAGAAATTTAACTCAGAAAAGATAAAAAGTAGAAAGAATCCAGATATCCTTCAGTTGGTAAAGGTTAACCAATCTCTGAGTCATTAATTCTAGGGACTCAAAAGAGAACGATCAAATTATTGATATTCATAAAAATGTGAGTCTCCAGGAAAATATGTAGAGAGGGAAAGTAAATCTCCCAGAATTATATGTATGATTTCACTCATATAACTTTCTGAAATGATAAATGTTTAGGACTAAGGGACAGGAGAGTCCAGGCCAGGTAGGCAGGTATGGTCATGAAAGGGCAAGATTTGGGGAAACTCAAACAAAAGGTTATAAAAACAAGTCAAAATTGCTACTGTCAGAACCAAAAAGCACACTGGATAATGGACTCTTTATTAAGTACTTTGAAATGATCTGTTAGTTACATCAATGAGTGTTATTAAACTGTGAGAACTATCAATTTTTTTTAGTATCAGAATGAATTTGTATTAGGTAAATTTGTGCCAGTATATATTTGCTCTCAAATATAGACAAACTTGCTGGGTATGGTGGCTCACACTAGTAATCCCAGCACTCAGGAGGCAGAGGCAGGAGGATTGCTGTGAGTTTGAGGTTTATGCAGGCTACATAGTGAGCTCAGGGCCAGCTTGAACTACAAACAAAGACCCTGTCTCAAAAAAAACCATATATATATATACTTGAAATAATACTGTGAAGTATATTTTTCTGATAGTATATTCTACACAGGAAATAATACCATATAGACTTTATTACATGCTTTTTATTTAATTAAATTCAAGTCCCAATAAAGTGTCTTATTTTTGTGCTCTAACCTATAAAATTGTTCTTATAGATCTGAGAATAATTAAAATTGTTATAAATCTATTTCTTCTCACACTGGACATAAGGAATATGTGTTAACATATATATACACATATATATGTGTGTGTGTGTTTGTGTTTGTGTATATATATATATATATATATATATATATATATATATATGGACTTTTTTTTTTTAGTGGTACCAGGGATCGAACTCAGGCCCTTGTGTGTACAAGGTTGGTGCAGTGCTTGAGCTAAACCTCTACCCCTTATATGTTTATATTATTAAATGCATATCAGTTATGCCTATATCTTAAATTATATGAATCTGAACCAGCATGTACAGCCTTGATATTACTACACATTTGTTAATCTGCTTCTGTCATAATCCAACTTACAGATGTATATCAATTTAGAAATTATTTAGGCAATATTCCTCTGAAATTATTAAATTTTATACCTTTTGTTAGTCTCAACACAAAAGCAATAAATTCCCTTTCAAGTAATTACAATAAAAATTAATACAAACGAATCCATAAATTGTTTGTATAGAAAGTTAACACTGTCCTCTATCATTCAAGGTTGTGTTTATACTTTTAAATACTTCATCCATAGCTATTTTTAATAAAGGTTGATTGGGGCCAGAGATTTAGCTCAGTGGTTCCAGCGCCCACCTCGCAAGCACAAGGCCCTGAGTTCGATCCCCGGTAACCACATACAATGCTGGGCATGGAGACTCACGCCCACCAGCAATCATTACCACATACCACAGTGCCGGGCATGGTGGCTCACGCCTGTAATCCCAGCACTCGGGAGGCAGAGACAGGAGGATTGCTGAGTTTGAGGCTTGCCTGGGCTACATAGTGAGCTCAGGGCCAGCCTGAACTACAAAGCGAGACCCTGTCTCAAAAAAAATATAAAAATTTTTTAAAGCTGATATATCTTATATACCACTTGATAATTTGGTTTTTGCTAAGGATTGGATAAATGTCTTTCAGAGGCCTATGTGGGAAGGGCCTGATCCCCAGCTATGGTACCACTGGAAGGTGGAGGAACCTTTGGAAACACAACCTACCTGGGAGCCGTTGGGTCCCTAGCAGCAGACTCTGGGACACAAGCCCCTTCCCCTCTCTCTCTCCTTGTTTCCCAAGCACCTTGGGGTGAGCCTACTGCTGTCTGCCCCACTGGGCTGTCCCGGCATCTCCACAGTCCCCAAGTGACAAGACCAAGTAAACATGAACTGAAGCCTCTGAACTAGGAGCCAGAAGAAAACATCGCTCTTGTTTTTTGTCTGTCTTAGGTACTTTACCACAGTGATGGGAAGTTGACTGGCGCAGTTTCAAATAACAATGCATTATAATTATCTTTCTATTCAAAGAAACATTTATGTGCTGTCTTACTGACTTATTGTATAATATTCCATTCCAAAAATGTTCCAGTTCCCAGGAGTTGGTCATTGAGGTGTTTTCCAAGACTTTGCTATGATTTTCAGAACTGGAGCTAAACATATGTTTATACACCATTAGCTACTTCCTTTGGATAAATTCATGCAGGTGGAATTGATTTATAATTTACTTACCAAATATCTAACAGAAAATATGTCACAACTTACACTATCACCAATGAATTTTTGATAAGCCAGGGTATAGGGAATAATTTTGTTCCTACTTTCACAGCATCAATACTATCACTAAACATTTCTTTTAGCACTTTACAAATTTGAGTACTCTTTTACTTCTATATTGGATATTTCAATTTTTTTTAATCTGGACATACCCTTAAGACATTTTAATGGTTGTTTTATTTAATAAACATTTAATCTTTTGCCATGTTATATATAACTTTTAATTTTATCTGTAGCATTTGTGTATTTATTAGATATATAGATATGTTCTAATTTATGCTATCTAATTTATGCTATCAAATCTATTAAAGTCCTCTTTCAATTTTTTTCTTGGAGGGAGGAACGTTCCTCATCATTTCTAGGTTTCAGACTCCTCTATATAAGCCAGAAACTGAAAGGTGCATTGAGACATCACAGAATTCAAATCCATTAATTTAAAGTTAAAAAGTAGGATTCTTAACAGATTTTACTAATTTCCTAGGGCTATATCATTAATTTCTACTGCTCCCAGAACTAAAATCCAAATCTTCTGTTTATTGTTAGAAAATTAAACGAATGATCTCTTTTTCTTCTGAAAAAGAATGAATGAGACACTTCTGCTATTAATAATGGGAGGAGGGGAGCCCTTCTCACTTCCTATGGCATCTATTCTAATTCAGCTCACGTTTTCCAGTTATTTGTATAGTGTCTAATTCATGGAGACTTGACCTGTCACAATATCCCTTGCATAAAGATAGCTTCTTCTGACTGTCACTGATATGGCCCAGTATCACGGATACTTGGGCTTAGGCTCTGGGGATGATGACAACTTCCTTGATTCGGGGGAAGGGAAACAGAAAAGAACAGCTTTGCTAGTAGAAATAACCATGTATCTGCTTTAATGGCTAATGGATTTGATAAATAGGGACAAATAGCAAGAGATGGATCCAGAGACAGGAAGAGGTTTATAACAAAAGGGGCGGCCGTCCGCAGGAACTGCCGAGCTCTGTCATGTTCCTTGACCAACACACGCTCACTGGGTCTGGCGAGCTACTTCCCCCAGATTCAAAACCACTGAGCCTCCTTAAGTTTGCCCTATCAGGAAATGTTTTCACGTCTCTGTTTTCCGTGAGGCTGGTGATATTAAAGCTGTAAGTTCTTGAGGTTCAGAGGTCCTCCTTTCTCTTTTGCCAATAAGACGCACAACGAATGTCGGCCAAAGACCACATGGTGCTAGAGAGTGAGCCACATATTTAACATCTAGAATAGTCCTATTTTCAATCTATGCATTCCACCACGTTAGACGGCGTTGGCGATATTAATCTGCTTAAAGCAGCTTTTTAAGTGAAGATGGAGATCGAAGACAAAGGTGTCCACCTCAGTCACGGCTGAATATTTTGCTTGCTGAACTAATCTGTCAGGACCTCACAACCATTTCAGTGTTGGACTAATAAGGTGACTCCAAAGGTCAGGGAAGATACACTTCCCACTTCTCAAGATCAGCCACCACTGTCTAAGAGCTTGACTTGGAAGTATTTGATTATCCAGTCACCTGGAAATGGAAATTCTCCAAAACAGAAGGAAACTGTTTTCTCTGTGATGAGATGAAAAACAGAGGCAGATCCATAGATGTAAATGAGCTCTAGAAAGTATGACAGCTTTTAGAGAGTGGGAAATTTCCATAGGAAATTTGGTGTGGGAATGTAATGAGGGGAAGGAATAAATATGATACAGAAAGAAAATAAAAGAGTATTATAAAGGGGGTGGGGAGGTGTGGGTGGGTAGGGATATGGGTAAAAATCAGAATTAACTTGTGTCATATACTGGTACAAATTCTCCAGTGTTATATGTAATTGTGAGATGTATATAAATTGTACCAATAAAGAATTCAATTTAAAAAAACAGGCAGAGTAAAAGGTAGACATAGGAGTTGAGAAAAGGCTGATAATGCAATGAGTTATTGGAAAGAAAAAAGAGGCCAAGTACCAAATATATTTTTAAATAAAGCAGACTAAATCAGAAACTTTATTGTTCACCTTATTTGCTAAATATATGAGGCATTTTTAAATAGTCAATCTTGGAATCATTTAAAACTATTTCCCCTCTCCCTCTCCTCCAAAAAATTACATGGGAAAAATCCTTCTCTGAACACATCTAATTATAGCATATGCTACTTAGTGCTGTGAACAGAACCATTTTAAGGAGATGAAGATTCTCTTTGCTCAGGAGGGGAGGGACAAAAAGGTCTGTTTTTTTCAGGAAAATATAGATTGTCGAATGAATGTGACTTGAAATAAAATCAGCTTTAACTCTGCTGGAAACAGACCCTGCGATCTCTGGCTTCCCAGCCTCCACCACCACACCCACAGGCTTCCATTTCATGTTTCACCCTGGTGGGTCCCCAGGATACCAAGCTACAGAACTCCCTCCCATGAGCTGCAGGAATCCAGAATATCCATGGCAACCGGTCTCTAACCCCAGGGAGAAGGCAGCAGAATTGAAAGGCCCCATTCTGTTTCTACATCCACAGCTCAGTGAATTGACAGCTTGGTGGTTCCCTTAGTTCCATTAGGTTAGGATGCACTTTTCTCTCTCCCTTTGTATCATCTTTTTTTACCTGTGTTAGTCTTAGTTGTGCTTGATTTTTTAAATTCCTCCCTCTCACTACCTCTACCCATCCAGAAGCATTCTCCTTAATTATTCTTTGCTTTGCAGCATTTTTAAAAAAGAGAATAAGACATAGTTCTGTTATAGGTCTTTCTGCCTTGCCACGAAATCATCCCACATCTGGTGTGCATGTTGTGCAAATTACCAATGGATATCTGATTTCAAGCAAAGCAAGTTGTTTGTGTGACATGATCTTATAAAAATTAGCAGGGAGATAACAAAATACGTACAATTTTACCATGAAATTAAGTTGTAGCATCAAATAACTATAATCATGTTTAAGTCATTGTTTGTGCCACAGATACTCAGACAGGATAACAGATTGCATAGTGTTCTCGCTGTTTGCCAGTGGAGGCTGAATAACTAATTTGCACTCCATGCCCTGTGGAATGGCAGCTGAGTCCCCAGTGGATATGGGAAGAACTTGACAGAAGCGGCCCATTTGGTCTGCACAATGTGACTGAGGCAGAAATGTTATGCACAGCACACCATCCAGAGTCATATGTTGCATCCATAGTTGCATCATAATGAGATTGCCAAAGGGGGTCCATCTGTCTGTCAGATCGTCCTTGTCTGTCTTAACTCTTCTGAGGAAAGTGTACATCACGTAAAGCTACTAAGGATGGAGTTCTCCTCCCAGGGGAATGTGCATATATATGAAACAGAAAGTTAAAACTGACATTTTCTGTTGCTCAGAGGTTGGTAGAAGCTTCAAAGGAAGAGAACATTGTTGGCATTGAGAACCACCCCCATGTGCTAAATAAAGAAGTTCCTAAGACGGTAACGTGGGAGCACTGGTATCCTCACGGGTATGTCAGGATCTCCAAAAGGAAAATTGGTCACACATGGTTTGGAGAAATTAATTTCTAGGTTCTGAACTTCCTTAGATATTTTTTCTTAAGATTTTTCTGTGAGGGCCGGAGGGCTAGCTCAGTGGTTCCGGCACCGGCCTCGCAAGCACAAGGACCTGAGTTCGATCCCCAGCAACTACATATAATGCTGGGCGTGGAGACTCACGCCCACCAACAATCAACACCGCATATCACAATGCCAGACGTGGTGGCTCACACCTGTCATCCAGCACTCGGGAGGCAGAAACAGGAGGATTGCTGAGTTCGCAGCGGCTTGCCTGGGCACCATAGTGAGCTCAGGGCCAGCCTGAACTACAAAGCAAGACCCTGTCTCAAAAATAAAAAAAAAAAAAAGATTTTTCTGTGAAAGGAATGGTGCCTTCCATGACTCCCTCACTTAATAAAACAAGGTAAATATCTTTCCTATCCTTAATTCCACACTGGTAATTTGCTTAGGTTGTCAACAAATTCATGATACCAGAGACCAGTACATATCCATATCTGTTAAGCTGCTCTTCATCAAAGCCCAACATGTGAGTCTGTGTGATTTCAAAGATAATAATGTAAAATATTCCAAATGTATTCATAATAAATACAATAAATAAATTTGAACAAATAAATAGGAATAAATAGAAAAGCCTTGAGCAAAAGGAATATAAATAAGAGTATGGCTTCTTAAACATTTATTGAGACTAATGTTAAAGAAAAAAATTGTATCATACTTGTTAAAGAATAGTACAACCTTGTTGAGGAGCATCTTAATATATACACAGACCACTACAAATGGAACCTGTATTGAAGAAGAAACATCAGGCTCAAGCCTAATTCTAATGCAAACAAGTGAGAATTTATAGCAAGGTCAGGGTGGGAGTCAGAATATGGAAAATCGCTAAGAGAATACATCAGCGGTGAGGGAAATTCTGACTAAATTAGCCTAAAGGGTTCTTTCTGGAGACAGACAAGGTGACCAGACATCCTTTCCAGAATGATAGCGAATGAAGATCCTGGTCAGATATTGGGGGAAAGGTAGAGGTCTTACTAAACTATGTATTGCTCTTTGCTAAAACTGGATTTCACAAAAAAGACCACATATGAGCCTGACTACAGTTGGACCAAGCAATGAATCTTTGTCACTGTGTAGAGAAAAAGTTTTTACTTCCCCCCAGAATATTGAATACACTAAAAATCTGATTTTTTCATTGTTTTCAGTTATTTGTTAAGTCCTTCTCGGTTACACTCTGATGTCATGTATTTATTTCATTTGTGTTTACTACATGGGAAGGTATTGTAGATTTCACTGGAAATTATGCAAGCAAAGTTCATAGTAAGTCTTCCATAGCTCCTTATTTATTCATGACCCAGTGTTTTCTTGTCTGTATACTGATAGCTACTAAATCCTAATCCAGCCTCACAGTTGGAAGAAGAGGGAGAGGGGAGGAAAGAGAAAAGAGTGAAGAAAAGTGGAATATGAAAAACCATGAAGAGGAGAGAGGAAAGAAGAGAGGGGAGAGAAGAAAAGGAGAGGAAGAAAAGAATTAGGAAGACAATGAGGAAGGGGGAAAGAAGAAAAACCTTTCTTTAAAAGCTTATGTATATAGGCAGTGGGGGTTTTAGGATGGGGAATGGGAAAAAAATGAGAATTAAGTCATGTCATAAGTCATGTACAAATTCTCAGTGTTGAAGGTGATTATCATGTGTACATAAAATGTACCTATTTCACAATTTTAAAAAATAAAAATAAATTTTTAAAAAGCACATTTCTGATAAAGATTTTCTCGCAAGGGAAACCTGGAGATTCAACAGAGGGAATGAGAGTAAAGCTCTAGGATCATAGTGGATCACAGCAAACAGGAAACATGGGGCTCAGGGGGTGATGAGCCACAGGAGAGGAAGAAAGCGCGAAACCAAGAGCCATGGGAGAGCTCTACAAACACACTGACGAGGGCACTGGGAGTGGAAGTGCCACCTTTTAATATTTTACCTCTCAGAGCCACAGTATTAACAAATTAACAAAATAAACTCAAAGGAAATATTTTTCTTTTGTTTTCTTTACCTCTTTCTTCTGGACTTCAAAACCAGTTGGACAATGAATCACCAAAAAAAAAGAAATTTCTTATGTTTATTTGCTACTTTTACTTCATCTAAAAATGTTCATTTCAGACGTTTACTTTTGAATTAAGCCTTTGGGGCCTGATTTTCTTAAATTCTCTATAGTTCTAGATAGTAGTCCTTTGAGAAACAGCTGATAACTCTTTCCCCCCATTGTAGGTTGTCTTTTTGCTCTGTTAGTGGCTTCTCCTGCTGTGCAGAAGCTTTGTAATAAGATGAAATTCCTTCCATGGAAAATTTTGAGCAGAGACAAGTAGGACTGGATTGAAATCTGCTGCTGTATGATTAATATATTGGGCTGTATTTTTATGATATAACCAAGAAAATCTGAGTCCTCTCCAAAATTTCTTCCAGCGAGTAGAAAATAACAGAAAAAGAGTAGGTTTGAGTTGAAAGATGGTAACAAAGAATAAAGTTGCTTTCACGTTCTACCTACTGAACTGACAATGTTTCACCAACCAGTTGTCCAACCATGTTTCTACCAAAAGGGAAAGACTTATTCCCCTTACATCCACACTGGCCCATAGTAGGCAAGTAAATGACAGGGAAAGAAGTCTTTCCCCTTCAGGGAAGAAAAGATATTAAAGGGATATTGAATTAATGTTTACCTGAAAGAGCTGGTAGAAGATAATGAAATAATTGAATTGATCAGTTTAATTTCTTCCCCACCGATAACAAGGTAGAGGTTAAAAAAAAAAATGGGCACGATTGTATCTTTCATTATACTTTTAAAAGCTGTACTTCTGCGAATCTAGGTTGCATGTTAAACTTTCCACAGTCACAAGTAGAGGGCATAGTTGGAGAGGAGGAGTAAATAGGATCATTGACACATACGTAAAGTGAGAAGATGATGGCCAAGAAACAATAGAGCAAAACTCGTGCGGAAGGCGCTCACACAGTGAGAAACGCAGCGAGAAAGATGGGGACAACTGGGAGATGGAAGTCATGAGAGCCAAGAGGAGAGTTTCTAGGAGGGAATGGCTGAGATGTACCTTTCCCCTTTTCACAGTGGATACACAAAAACATAAAAAGTTTTACATTTAGTGGAGTAACATTATGTTTTGACACATGTATGCTTTGCATAATGCTTAAGTTAGGTCCACATCACTAAACATTTATTATTACTTTATGGTAAAACTTTGAAAATCCTTTCACCTACCTTTTTAGGATATACGGCACCTATCGCTGTCTGCACTTACCTGTTGTACCACAGCGTCTCCCAGCTTCCTGCTCCTGCTGCACCACAACTTGATCAGCCTTTCCCATAACCCCTCCCCCTCCTTTTCCAGCCTCTGGCAACACCATTCTATTCTACCCCTCTATGAGGTCAGCCTTGTTAGGCTGGCAAAAGCCAAGTACTGTATGACTAAAACAAGGCCGTTAGGGTTTAACAGTGAGAAAACAGGCTGGCCAATACCAGAGGAGTCTCTTACAAGTGGTAAAAACAGAGAATACTTTGAAAATTTCTGATTTTTAAAAATTGTTTTTAAAAGGGATATAAGTTATAGACAGATTTTGCAAAAAGTCCAGCAATAAGGAGGAAGTAATAGGTTTTATAATAATAATTTTCTTCCCTTACAAGGGGTTTACACACCCCACTTGTCACCTTACAACCTAACAGTGCTTCCCGATAGGAGGCAGCGACTTTGTCCTTCTGACACTGAAATTTATCATGAAGCTGGTATTGGACAATGGCATGCAAGCAAAATGGGAAGACAGCTAGAATAGAAAATTACTCAGAGAAAATTTTTAAATGAAAAAAAGTGATGTTTAAATGCCTCAAGGAAAGAACTGTGTGAAGAAGCAGCTTGAAAATACAGAAGAATGGGATGCTAAGAGAAGCTGGAGTCCTGAGGAGGCAGACAGAGACGGACCTCCACATTAAGTGAAGAGAAGCAGTCTGTTAGGTGCAGCCCTCATATCCTGTTAACGAGGAGGAAGGCGGGGAGCACAGATGTGAAGAAAGCAAGAGTTTGTAGGGCAAATACTGGCAGAGAGCTAAGATGCACCTAATTTCTCTGTGACAGGTAAAAGGGCATCACTTGATAAGGAGAAGAGGATGAAAGATAGGGCGTGGAGGGGGAAAGGGAGCAGTATTGGGAGAGCATAGAGGGCTCGTTAAATAAAGATAATCCAAAGAACCTGAAAAAGCAAAGCATAGAAGAATCAAAAGCCATATTGAGGGCCGGAGGGTTAGCTCAGTGGTTCCGGCGCCTGCCTCGCAAGCATAAGGACCTGAGTTCGATCCCCGGTTACCACATATAATGCTGGGCGTGGTGGCTCACGCCTGTAATCCCAGCACTCGGGAGGCAGAGACAGGAGGATTGCTGAGTTCGCGGCGGCTAGCCTGGGCACCATAGTGAGCTCAGGGCCAGCCTGA
>PVIC010000149.1:0-130634 GCA_004025085.1 Thryonomys swinderianus | reverse complement strand
TGGAGGTTAACTACTTAGGGACTGAAGATAGTGGTAAGGAAGTGTTCCATGCAGTTTTTCACCAATGTCAGATGTTTACAATTGCTCTTTAGACTTTCTAGTATACTGGCTGCCTTGGCATGTCTAGTGCACACTATCACCCTAATCTATTGCCACAACTTTGGGGTCATGACTTCAAAATTACCCTCTATAGATAAAGAAATTGAGACTTATAGATATTACAGAATTTGACCAAGATCATACAGCTAGCAAGCAACAAATCTGGAATTAAAGCTCTGCTAACAGCAGTCAGGGCTACTGGTGTGTTGCCTGGTCTCGTACTCTGTGTGGACAGTGTCCTGGAATTGCATCCACAGTTCCCTGAAGTACCACATTGGTACACTGCCAGTACACGTTAGCTGTGAAACCAGATGAGAGATTTCCCAGACTGATCAACTGGAATGTTTTCTTATCCTCAGTCTGTGGAAATTCTATGTCCTATCCCTTCTTTTTTTTTAATTCTTTTTCTAGTTCCATTTCTTTATTGGTACATTGCATATACATATCATGATCACACTCAAAATTGGTAATTTGTACCAGTATAAGACACAATTTAATTCTCACCTTTTCCCTTCATGTTTCACAAATTACCCTTTCAATTTTACTTAGCATAACACCCTTACACTCTATCCCGCTTTGCTATCCATACCCCACAACTGTGGGGCCATGACTTCAAAATTACCCTCTATAGATAAAGAAATTGAAACTCATAGATATTATAGAATATCTGTAACATACTCCCTTGCTGGGAATATATGAAACATATTGCCTTACTGGACCAACTCAGGATGGGGCAGCAACTGCTGGCTGGAAACCATGTTCTGAATCTGGTGGTACAGA
Source organism: Thryonomys swinderianus (assembly GCA_004025085.1). Lineage (NCBI taxonomy): Eukaryota > Metazoa > Chordata > Mammalia > Rodentia > Thryonomyidae > Thryonomys > Thryonomys swinderianus. The sequence continues at coordinate 129,755 of PVIC010000149.1, read as the reverse complement.
AGGAGTCTGTCTCTGTCACTTACCGTTTCCTTTTCCACTGTCCACATTCTAGTCCTCAAATTTATGTGTCTCCACACTCCACTTGTGCCATCTGACTCCAAAGTAGCATGTTCATAAGCCATTTTTTCAGATATAAGTAAGTTAATCTGCCTTTAAAATCTTTTCATGGTTTGATACCTCCTACATTTTCAATTTTCTTCATCCTATTCTTCTAAAGGTAGACTTTGATCAAATTGTTCTCTACCTCAGAGCTATTTCTCCTCTGTAATTCAATTCTATTTACCCTTTCCTAAAAAGTCCCAGTAAAAGAGGTAGACATAGACATAGATATTAGATATATTTTAGTTACTTACAATATGGAAAATTTTACACCAGGAAGTGCTACACAAACAAATATTTTATTTTGTTTTATCTGAGATGGGTTGTGGTCTAGTAAGACCTAACTGGAACTTCTCAGCCTACACTGAGGCACATTTGCTCTCTTTAGGTGTTGATCTAATTGTCTGGGTTCTTCGATAGGTCATAGTTTCCAGTGTAGCTGAGGGTAAGGACTGTGTCTGCTATGACTGAATTCCTAGCACCAGACAGAGTGTGTTGCAGATTTGGTAAATGAATAAATATGCAAAGTTGGTACCTGCTTAGTAACTTGCAGAAGTAGAATCCAACCTAAATCCTTGACATATATACCTTGGGTTTGTTTTTTGATCTATAAAGAAAAAAATTGTTTACATACAACTATATCACTTCTGCATCCAGCTTATACTTTTCTCCTCAAGATTTCCACATAACATAGTAAAATATCTTCATCCACCACATAAATAATGGTGACACAGGCTATAACATTGGGGTCATAAAATGCTTAATACAGCCTCTGGTGTACACTAGACACTAAACAATATTTGGGGAAAGAATGAAGGAAAGAGAGGGAAGCAAAGAAACCAGGAAGACAAAAGAAAGAGAAGGAAGAAAGATACAACAGATATTAATGGTTTTACCTGGTGCCTATTTTGTCCCTATTCGATTATTAAAGAGTTTTTAGTTCAGTGTGTGACTGAGCATAGTAAATACCAATTTTCTAGTTTCCTTGAAATTAACTATTGAGTAGTAGCTTATAACAGGCAAGTTTTGTGGGGCAGCTTCTTGGAACTTTCCCTCAGAAAACATCTGGGTTACATCTTTTGCTAATCTTTCTTCATTCCTGCCTTCCACCTGCTACATGGAAGGTAATGTCACCTTCTTGGACCACAGCCTACAAAGGACAGAGAGAACTAGTAAGTGACTGGATCTTAACTTGGTGAAGGAGACCTATCTTATCAGCCCTGGATTGTTGACATCAACTCTCTTTGTGGAAGAAAAGCAAACTTCTACCTTTGTTCAGAGTCCTAGTGAGCACTAATTCCTAAAGAATAGGAAGGCTATGAATAAAACACCATATTAAGGGTAGAAACGAATGGAAAACTTGAGACAAACATGATTGCTGCCTTCAAGGAACACAAATTCTGGAGACATAAAAGCTCCAGAACCGAGAAGCACCTCTTTATGTGTTCTGTGAGATACAAATGACAGCGTGGCTTCCAAGATGGTGATTATTTCCTTTCTCATGATTAGATACTTTACTAAGGAGTCACTAAACTACTTTTATCAAAACTGCAAGAAGCACCAGAGAAACTAAAACTTTACTTTGAATGATAGAGGAGTGGCTGAAGGGAAACTCCTAAATTCTGCTTTTATTTTTCCCAAACTGTGCCAGAGGACCAGCTTTGCCTGGCAAATCACTACAGAAACTGGTCCCGACTCTGGCCTTTTGGTAAGGTCAGCTGAGAACAAGTGCTCTTCATGCTAATGAAAATAAGTAGAGGTGATCAGCTGCTCCTAAATCTCCCCCTGTCCAGAACACTGAACTACCTCCTCCCAGGTCTGCTCTTCTCTGAATGTTTAAATATTTTAACCCAAGTAATATGTCATGAGGAAAGCTATGTGGATTCAAAGGAGGACAGTCTGCAATGGTTCACACCTGTCCTTCAAAGTTGGAAATAGTCCTCAGGACAACATGAGAGTACACTGTTCCCTACTGTCCTCACAATCTTCCTCCAACCTTCTCTTGAACTCCAGCCTTCACCAAGGATAACAGAATGAGGTTCTTTGCCAGATGCTGGACCCATACTTGCGAATTTCTCAGCCTATGGGGCCATAAACCAAGTAAGTTCCCTTTCTTTATAAATTACCCACTTACTACTATTCTAATACAACTATACATAGTCTTTCCTCCTTATCAGCACACCAGAGGAGACACAGATTTCACCTAACATGAAACACAGAAGCTAAAAGCTCTAGAGGGACATTAGCTCACAAGGCAAAAGATCTGTACATCATAAAAGCATATTTCTTAGAAATAATACAGAACTTAATTGTGACATTAAATATCTCTCCAAAGATAATGGGGGGGGCTGTTTGTAACACAAAATAGAAACCAAAAGTCATATGAAATGGAACCCACTGAAAATATTAGGTATAAAAGTATAGTAGCTAAAATTTTAAGAGTAACTGGGTAGTCTGGAAAATATTGGAATATAAAATTTAAGAGCTGGAAACTTCCAACAATGGAATGGGAAAAGGTTGAGATTTAAAATTATTTAAAAGGTAAAACAGTATAGATGATAGACGTGGAAGTATCATCTGGATAAAAAATTCACAGGATTGGAGAACATGGAGACAAGAATAGAAGGACACAGTTTAAGAAATAATAAAGAGCCAGGCGTGGTGGCTCACACCTGTAATCCCAGTGCTCAGGAGGCAGAGACAGGAGGATTGCTGAGTTTGAGGCTTGCCTGGCCTCATAGTGAGCTCAGGGCCAGCCTGAACTACAAAGCAAGACCCTGTTTCAGAAAAAAAAAGAAAAAAATAATAAAGATATCTAACACAAAGTTAGAAGACATAAGTTATTAGTAAACAGACATGAAGAGAAAGGTAGGCAAGTAGAAAACATAGAGTTAGATGACAGAAGTAAATTCTTTAAAAAATAAAAATTTAGCCGGGCGTGGTAGCTCACGCCTGTAATCCCAGCACTCGGGAGGCAGAGGCAGGAGGATTGCTGAGTTCGAGGCTTGCCTGGGCTACATAGTGAGCTCAGGGCCAGCCTGAATTACAAAGCGAGACCCTGTCTCAAAAAATAAATAAATAAAAGTAAAAATTTAAACCAGGAATAGTAGCATATTCCTGTAACACCAGCACTCTGGTAGGCTAAAGCAGAAAGATCTCATGTTCAAGTCTAGTCTGGACAAGCTGGTGTCTTAGCATGACCCTATTTTAAACACGAAAAAATATACTTCAGTGCAAAGGTCTTGGGTTCCATAATGCTAAGTGAAATAAATCTGACACAGTGCTTAAATACCATATGGCTTCTTTTATGTAAATTATAAATAAAAAGCAAAATAAAATATAGATAATGGGAAGTAGGGAAATATATCTTTATCAAATGGGAATGGTATCAAAAGATGAGGGATAAAGAAGAGGGTAAAAAGTAAGTTATGGTGATTCATGTATATACACCAACTCCACACAAAGAATGTAAACATGTACTGGCAATGTGTACTCATAAATAAATATTAATGAGATACATGTACCAAGCAAAAGATAGAGACTCACATGTTAAGTTAATCTAACTGCCTGTCATCTACAAAGTCAGATTAAAATATAACAGAAAAACTGAAAAGATACAAATAGATAACCAAGAAATTATGAGACAAAAGACAGCTGAGCTCACCATCCTAATGTCCTATAAAATGTTTATCTAGCATCAGGCAGAAAGTGTAACCCAAAACCAGGACCGAGTCAGACACACTGGACCATCAAGTTGATTTTCCGATCTTTGGGTTCCTTTGCACAAAACAAACAACAAACAAAATATTTCCAAAAGTAGACAAAGAAAGGAACTCACATTGGTTGATTCTAGTAAAGGCTTTTGGCACCATTTTTTAGGACATTGCTATTGAGGTTATCACATCCAAGTCTAAAGATTTTTAATTATATTACCCAAAAACTCATGTTGTCAATTTCTTCTAGCCTGTCCTGAGGCAATGTCCCCTTAGCTGCCCATAAGAGAGTAAAGAAAACTTTTTTCCTTCAGTACCATAAAAGCATCCAGATACACTTTACAGCAAAATGTGATACATTACACTCTGTGTGATTGCACAATGAGCTGTGCAAGGGGAGAGACAATCCCTGGCTCATCAAAAGTGGTCAATGCCCTGAGTTTAGTTCAGTCACAGTAGAGAGGGAAATAGTTTCAGGACACAGTTGGGTGTGTCCTAAAACACACTTCTCAGTAGGAAAAACATTCTAAGATAAAACAGTATAAATCAACTCAAACACTGAAAAAAGAACAGCGTTTTGGTAATGCAATAAAGAGGATCTAATTCACTACAAATGTAGAGTATGCTAATTGTGCCAAAGAAATTATAGATTGCTATATGACTGTCATGATGATTCATCTGAAGCATTTTTTAAAATTGGACCAAAAATTAAATTTAACTACAAAAAGAAGTGTTTAAAATGGTACTGACAAATAAACTGTCATTTTCAGACCTCATAGTCATGAGAAAAATATATTTCCTAACTTCTCAAGATACTACCCAAACAAGAAATAATGAAAAGTGTACTTTAATATTCCACCTAAATTTTCCAGAAACTATAAAATTTCAATGGCTATTTTCAAAAACACCTGAAGCTTAACTCGGTTTTTCTCAATATACCTATATATGTGACACAGCTGATAGGAATATTTGCATGATCAGTGGGGCATAATTCCCCTATATCAGCAATAATTTTCCATATTTTCCTTTGCTGTCATTAAAGATAATCATGTCAAGGGAAAAGCTTCTGCATAGAACCTTATTTCTCCTTCTGCTCCATCCTGCAGTGAAGTCATCATAATCCTGTCTTTACGATGCCACAGTCTGTTGCCATGAAAATGATTGCAATGTCATAAATTCGGAATTCCAACTTTACAGCAGGATCCAGGAGGAAAAGATGACGAAGCTGTTCGAAGTGAGCGGCACCAGTGCCTCTGGTAATGAGCCAGAGGCTCATGGAAACAGTAAAATGCACAGAGAGAAAGAGTACCATATATGGGGCCAAGTCCTTTAATGTAAGCCACAAAACTGCCTCCTACCCTGCCCTTAAATGGTTTAACATATGGCCCCTTTTACCATTAATTACTACATGCCTGTGGCAGACCAGCAGGCTTCTAGACCCTGCATGAATTTAACCACCTATTTGTTGAAATCAACACCCAAACTTTGGACCAGAACTTGAATTTATAAGATATAATCACTAAACTTTTAAGAAGAAAAGCACTTAAAATGGCACAGATAAGAGGTTTTTTCCCTAATTAGAGTTTTAGTTTAAACTTCACTTCTAGCAGGTGTTTTGTATCACTTTGAGGTGAATAAAAGCCAATTTATGATTTAATTTACAAATAAAATGTTAAGTCCTTGAATCATCAAAAGAAATCATTCTCCATTTACCTCTCTCTGATGCAGGGTACCAGGTCCTCCCAGTTGACATGATTTTGGGTCGTATCTCTTTGTATTTGGAGATAGCCCTACCCAGAGCTTTCCTCTGAGCTCGAGAGCTATCCACACAGATATACATTACACGCTGTGCTCACCTGGGTAATTCTTACACTCTGAAAATTCGACTTCTCACTAATTGTGACACCCTCCCAGAAACTCAGCTTCATCCTAGTGCTCTCTCTGGCACAGAGTGGCATTGTTATAAAAACCAGGAAGCTTGTCTGCCTTTGCACTGCCAACCTTAGTGCTTCTTCTCCTAGACCTACTCAGGCCAGGCTGGACCCACTGCACCAGCCCCCACACTGGCCTCTGCATTCATCCTAGAGCCCCCATGCTCTGCCCTCTATCCTGCAGTCAGCATTAACTTTTCAAAGGCCAAATCCAGATTATCTTTCTCCTTCAACCTGTTCAATGTCTTCTACTTTCTCTTAAAAACCCAATCATAGCCAGGTGTGGTGGCTCACGCCTGTAATCCCAGCACTCAGGAGGCAGAGACAGGAGGATTGCTGAGTTCGAGGCTTGCCTGGGCTCCATAGTGAGCTCAGGGCCAGTCTGAACTACAAATCGAGACCCTGTCTAAAAAAAAAAAAAAACAATCATGAGTACAGGCTGCTAGGACCTACAGACCCAGACACTGTCACCTTCTCCTAGCTTAGCCACTTACCCTTTTACAGACCTGGTATTCATCTGTTTGTTCTCAATCCAGGCCCTTAGCACAAGATGTTCCTCCTCTTGAACTGCTTTTCCCACATCTAGTCCCACCCAGCCCTTCAGCCCATTGGTTCCACTCTTCTTTGATTACCGCTTTTCCTGGGGAGCCTTCTCTGATGTGGGGTCTCAAAGTCAGTCTGTTGTGTGAAATTTGATAAAAATATGGCAGTGACAGTGGTTATTGGGGAACAGGGGATAAGAAGACATGATTAAAATGAGTCAGAAAAAAAATTCTTAGTGGATGTTGGATATTTGTTACCTGGAGTATAATGACCATTTCACATGCACGGTCATATGTCAAAAACTATTGACTGCACCCTTGAGACATAGGTAATTGTCTGTTATACCTAATAAAGTTATAAAATTTATACAAATTCAGTAGAAATAATTAAAATTTAAATGCAACTGCTTCAGGCTTATTGTGGACATCATTTCTATAAAAATACCTAAGGAAAGGTAAGAAAAAAGGAATATATGTACCAAATTTTGCTAATACTTCACTCTTTAATCAAAAATATGTCCTACTTCTAACAGGAACCACAAAAATAAAACAACCAAGAAATGCTAGCACTTGCAATTAAGAAACAACTGTAAAAATAACGTTCCCTCTCAAAACACTTAGCAGTGAACCAAAGACAACAAACAAAATGTTTTTATTCAGATATTTACTTCCTGAGAATTACTAGAGAATGTCATGACTTGAGTCTCACAGTTTTTGAAAGCATATTATATCAAGTGGCCTTAAAAGATAGCATGGCCAGAATTTAAAATAAATCAGAAGAGTGTAGTTTCTGAACTCAGAATTTTTTAAAATAAGAAAAGTAACAACTCTTCCACTCTTTACCTTCCAGTCTTTTTGTTTTCCATTTCATTGTGGTGATCTGTGTTTAAGTAAAAGCTCTGAGCATTTTTGCTACAGGAAAGATTTTATATTCTCTTAGTTCTATGATATGGAAAGTCAGCTATTTCTAAATTTTGCAGACTAAATAGAATATTAATGGCCCTAATGATTTTTAAATACTATTTGCAAGGTTGTTTAAAATGTCTTAGCAACAATCAATAAGATAATGAATGTGAAAATACTTTGTACATAGAAAAGGGCCACCCGAGCATAAGTGAAAAGATTAAAATATTTTAAAAATTATTTTTCAGGTCAAAGTCATTTCAAAAAATAGAATGGTTAGGATGTCATCATAACTTATTCAAATAGAGGAAGTATTAAAAATAAAATCCGGACTGGAAAGGGCCACTTAAGAAGTTGGAAGCCCATGTTCAGTGCTTTAAAGCAGGGAGAGATAATAATTTTCCAAAAAGGAAAGTAAAAGAAAGGTCTGCTATTTTGTAAACATCCACTAAGAAATAGCTTTCATCTTCTGTTCTGAGAATCTTCAATCCAGAATGGTGTTCGCCAACATGATCCACGTGAATGAAGAGTTTCGGCATCAAATAAGTCTAAGGATACTTATGTAAACAAGGTTAAAGGTTTTAGAATAATTTTAATAAACTGTATTATGGCTGTGTCTAGACACCCCCCAGAGCTCCTTGCAGTCACAGATGGGGGATTTGGGGTGTGGCTGGGTCTAGGATGTATGAATGTGAGCTAAATGAGTGATGCTGGGATTAGGGAGGTGATCTGGAATTTGGGGCATGGATCTGGGGTTAATGGTGCATGGATTAGTTCATTATTGCTTTAGCACAGTTCTGAGTGACACCATCCCAAAGGCAGCAGCTTGATGGAATACAAAGGGACAGAAAAGCTGTTTTGTTACTTCACTGCTTGCTGCCTTCAGCCTGCTTGCTCTTCTTCGCCATGCACTGTTTCTCCTCTGTGATACCCTCTGCCAGGCCCCCCTGCCTTGGAGCCCAAATAAATCTTGGAGTCTACAAACTGTGAGCCCAAATAAATCTTTTCTCCTTTATCTTTGGGCACTGGGTATTTTGTCTTAGCAATGAGAAAAGTAACTGAGAGACTTTAATATGGTTATAATAATTTGAAAATAATATAAAATGAAGAATGTATTACATTATCTTTTCTAAACTTCTAGACTATAGAACTACTTTTGTCTTGGAGCCTCTTGTGAGTCTATGAGGCTCAGTCCTTCTACAGAAACACCATGAGTTAACCCATTTAGATGATTTAGATTCAAGAACCGAAATGATGGCTAGTGTAGGTGAGACTAACAAAACAAGCAGACTTAACTTTTCATATAGGAATTGAGTTGATAAGAATATTGTTTGTTACCAAAAGTATTACACCACATCAAAAGGAATTTGGTTACTGATAAATCTGGGAGCAGTCTAGGAGGAAAAACACATTATGAGATTAAAGTGAGTTATCTATACAGGCACAAAATCACTTGCCTTTTGTGCCATCTTATGCCAAAAGCCAGGGTTTCCACTAAAGCAAATTCTAGTGCCTAAGAGAGGATGATAGTACAAGACCCAGGGATCGGCATTCCCGGAGCCCTAGCCAACCGTGGGATTTGCTTAGAATTCCCTACTGCCCAGTCTCTGGCCAGCTTGTACAAGAGAGACTGGTTCGGTCACCCATCCGCCAGTACCCGGGCTACTCCACATCCACGCTGGGTGGGCTCGGAAATCTAATCACTTCCAAAAGATCACACTGGGAACACCTGGCAGGTCTGGGAAGTGGATCTCAGAGCTGGAAGGTACAGTTCAGCCACATGAGCACAGCAAAGGGACTTCTGATGAAAGGAGCAAAGGGCACCTGAAATCAGTGTGTGCTGCACTCAGCAAGCAGTGTGCCCTCGCGCTGGGCTGAAAGTCCTTGAGTTTTTCAAAAGAGGACCAGCCAGCAGGCCCAGGCTGCTCCTGCCAGCACTGCTCCATGTAGGAGGCTCCCCTTTTCTAATTTTTCCACCCAGAGAGACAATCTTGTCCTACTTCTTACCATGGCATCCCACTGGCTGGAAGTGCCCTATGTGGGCCCATGTGCCTCCTGCCCTTGCTCAGTTATTTCTATTTTCTGAGAAGTAAGGCCATGAATAAAGGGCATCCTTATAAGGCAAAACACAAAACACTAGTGAAATCTGGAAATCCCCTCTTTTTCTCCCCTTCCCAGGGCAAAACCAGGAGGACTTCAGAAAAAGAAACGAGACCCTGGCTATATATCAGGGTGTATTCCCAAAGCAAAATCCTCGTTCTGATCCTGCGGCCTAACCTGTTTCCAAACAGGCCCAGAGTTCAAGCCCTTGGTCTGTCGCATGCAGCCAGGGGAGAAGGCCAGGCAGGCTGCTCTGGAAGGGGAGACTGTGCCTCGCTGGAGAGCAGAAGGCCTGGGCACCACGAGCAGAGATGCCTGTGACTCCTCCCAACCACGAGGACGGAATCTTTTATGTGAGCTACACAGCCCCACTTCTATAATTTTCCACATTGTACCTCATGTTACAACTTTTTGAGCTGTAACTTTCATATGCACTCTCTTCAAGTTTAGTCTTTTAGGCGTGAAGCTGAGGTTTTTAAGCACTTTGGTAAAGCTCTAAATCCTGAGGCATAGCAGGGAGAAGGACTTGGTGATCTGTCGTGGTTTACGCCTGTTTGCAGTTCCCAGTACAGCCTTTGAAGAGTTTCCGGTTGCCACGCTACGGGCCCTCCCCTGGGAATCTACACGGGCAGAGATCGGCAACCCCCCCGCCCCCCCCCACACACAGGGGGACGGCTTGGTGGGGGACTGCTCCCCGCCTCCAGCCTCCTCCGGGATTCTTCTGTCGGTTCTTATTCCCACCTGAAGCCAACAATGATCCAGCTGCAACCGTGACTCTCAGAATGATATTTAAGAAAAACAAACAAGCAAACCAAAGATTCAATTAGATACTGACAACGCAATCAGCTTTCTACTTCCCCGGGAAAATTAAAACCCCGCGGCTCTGTATGCCGCCCTACGACGAGCCCCATTTTCCTCTCTTAAGAGCTTTGACTTGAGGTGAGAAATGAGCACGGTCGGAGAGAAAAACAGGAAAAAGAACCAGTCTTGCCCCGAGGAGCCCTGTGCACGGAGACCAGTACAGACCTGGCGACGCGGCTCGGTAACAGACGCTGTTGCAAAGTCCGACATCAAAGGAAGCGCCAGGCGGCTCCTGCCAGCGCAGATGACGCGAGACCGGCAGCTCGGGCAGGTCGTGTCTTCGCAGCTCCAGGTCCTAGTCCTCCCGAGAGAACGAGGGCCGCTTCTTTCTCCCGCGTTAGCGTCCTTCTGAGGCTCTCTGGGCACCAGGACACCGCTCCTTCTTCTCCAGGACCTTTGGCTTCCGGGGAAAGGTGTCTACGTGGGAAAACAAAGCACACACCGTGGGCCACGCAGGACGGGGCCAGCCGCTTCCTCCCGAACCCTCAGTGCTTTTCCCTCCAGCAGTGCTATGCAAACCGTTTGCAGCTGGTTATTTTTCTACCTGTGAAACAACATTGTCTTCCCAGCTGAGCGGGACCTACATAAGGAGGGATGAAATGGGGCAGAGGCCTCAGGTGGAAGTGGGTTTTGATTACTTTGATTGCAAGAATCCAAGCATTTAAAAATGACCTGGAAAGCCGGGCGTGGTGGCTCACACCTGTCATCTCAGCACTTGGGAAGCAGAGACAGGCGGATTGCTGAGCTAGAGGCTTGCCTGGGCTACATAGTGAGCTCAGGGCCAGCCTGAACTGCAAAGCAAGACCCTGTCTCAAAAAAAAAAAAAAGAAAATGACCTGGATGGCTGAACCCCCTCTTTTCCTTTCTATATCACAGTAAATAAAACAATATCAAACTTTCATATATCCAAGACACAAAACAGAGGATGACTTGAGATAGTTTTCCATTATGCTAGAAGCACTGTACTTGTATTTATAATCACTCTTTAGAAGCTCTCATCACATAAATAATACATGAATATATTTCAACAAAAAGATTCAAACAATATAAAATAAAGTAAAATAAGCTCACCCCCCATATATTCCCACTTTTCTCTGCCAAGGTCGCCAATTTTCCAGTTTAATGTATGTGTTTCTAGCCATTGTTCTGTATGTTTATATAAACAACAGGAATTTTTGTAAACACGCGTTTCCATGTGTTGCTCTTTTGCTCAACAGCACACCCCATAGGTTTTCCTATGTCAATCTGCATGGGCCTGTCTCATTCCTTAGTGGCCTCAGAGTTGCTGTGAGTTGATACAGTAAAAAATTATAATTTCCTTTCCATGGCTAAACAGAACTTTGAAATGGAAGAGCATTATTTATTTGAATTTGCGGTAACATTTTTTTAAAAATTAAGTGGTCACTTGCAAGCATGTACTTAATTTTTTAGTCACTGAAAACTCCCTAGGTCTGGGGACAGGGTGGTATAGCATTTGCCTAGTGTACACAGGCCTTGGGTTCCATCCCCGGCTGCCACACACACACTCTGTATAAGAGACACTGCTTAGGAATAGGGACCACGTTGCTCAATAGTCCCAGAAGAAGCCTGGCATGGACTGTGCCATGTAACCTGGAAAGTACTTCTTTAGCTTCCTCTCTTTGTAATACCTCCTTGAAACAAGTCAAATTCAAATAATTTCTAAGCCTGAAATCTGTGTTCTCCCATCACCCTGTAAATCTTTAATAAAGAAGGCTTTGGGGGAAGAGGGATATTAGAGCCACAATGAACTGTTCAGTTGATTTTCCTACATGTGCTTATGTTTTTCTGTAAATTTTGGAATGAGTGGAAATCTTTCAATAATTAAGCACCTTTTTTTTGAGACAGGGTCTTGCTTTGTAGCACAGACTGGTCCTGAGCTCACTATGTAGCCCAGGCAGGTCTCAGACTCAGCTATCTCCTATAATTAGGCATTCTTAATTCAGTTGCTCACCTTGTTATAACATGGACTCTATTTTCCTCTAGGAACAGTTACTCTCTTACTTTACCAATGTAAAGACCTTTTAACCTTTTTGAAGACCAGTTTTGGTTTCTGCACAGATACGCATCATGAGTGGTTTTCTAGGACCTCTTTTTTTCTGCTAAAGAAAATAAAACAAGCCTGGAGTTAGGGTGAGGAGGGGACAAATTAACAGCATCTTGTTAACCTCAAGAGCCTGTACTTTCAAGTAAAACTGTAGTTAGCTTCTCCCCAGGAGCTAAGAACATGATCATTTCATGTCAGCTGACAATGAATTAGCACAACTCTTTGATCAATGACATCAAAGACTATTGATAGTAACAATAACATAGATGTTTGAAAATTTTGCATTGATTTAATGCCTGAAATCAATCAACCTTTCACCATTCTCCTTCCCTTCCATTGCTCCCACAGGCTCAGCTATTACATTCATAACCTGAATCTCCAGAGCCTTCCATACAGGGGAAAATGGAATCTACTGGACAGTCTAATAATTGACAGCTGTTGGATTTGGACCCATCAAAAAGGTGCAATGGGTCATATTACCATCCAGAGTACATTTCTCCCTCCTTCATGAAGACGTCCAAACTCGAGTGGCCCTTACACTTCAAGAGCACTTTGTTTGCAGGGTTTTCTGGGTTTACTCTTCTTGCAATCACAGTGGTTACTCTAGTCCACAGCCTGAGAGCCAAGATGAACTCTGAATGCAGCTCAGCTCTCCTCTGGATTCCGTTTGTTCAAGTCACTTTTCCAGGGCTATGCAGTCAGGCCAATTATCTTAGAAACAAGCAATTATAACCACATTCACAGCTCCCTGAAAGGCTGAGTGCATTCTAGTAACAATTTCTCATGAAAGAAAAACAGTAATTGAAGGATTGGCAAGGCTATTGCAACAGACCAAGACCTCTGGAAAGACATTTAATAGCGTGCATGCGTGCACACATAGAGTCCACTCGCTTTCCTACCACAGGAATTTTTTTCCCATCCCTGTCTACTATTTCCTCGAGGGAAAACCATAGGATATAAAAATGAGGAAGTTGTAGCTGGTGTTCAGGTTCTGGTCACACAATATTCTTTAAAATCTGTATGTTCCTCTCTTGCTTACATCTTGTTGAATGTAATTCACAATGTAAGCTATTTGCAAAGTATTGTCCCTAAGATAATGCATGTAGAAGTCTTCAAAGGAGGTACATCATTCTACTAACCTGAGGTCAATTTAGCCATTTGCGGAGATCAATTCTCATCGTTACCCACAGAGCACTGGGCCAGCTCAAATCAAGATGGCACTCTGGGGCAACCACAGTATCCTCCACTCACTGCTAGGTAGCCCTAAAAGTCTGTAACCACCTCCCATCTCAGTTTTGACTTAATCTATGTACAAACCCTCGCCCCACACAGACATATTCAAATCCACAAACAAAACAGCTAGCTCTACTATCCAAGGCCATCTTTCCACAGTAAGGACTTATCTTTGTATTCCCCACAACACAGCGTACAGGCTTTCCTCATCATTAACAGTAACTGCTTGTTGAATTGATTAACTATCATTTCTGATCATTTTTCGCCTATCAGACCTCTGAAATGACAAGAAAACACATGCTTCAAATAGACCGGTGAAAACCTTCTGGAGAAACATTTGCTTTTACCCAAAGGGAAGAAATATTTATTTATGCTACGTGGATTAGATAGACACACATGACACGAATACACAAGCATACGACACGTTTGTGCGGCCAAGGAGGCCACTCCCCCACTTGGTTCTGGAAGCAGGAGAGGCGAACGATTGTGGGAGAAGAAGCAGACGTCTAACCTTGCTGCTTTGTTTTTCCTGCTTCCCACCGAAGCGTTAGTACAGAGGGGAGACAAAAGGTAATTGAGCTGGGAAACTGGGGAAGCGTTTCGTAAGTGAATAAAAGGCCGCAGTGATGAGTTTCGTGGCAGAGGGAGTTCCCAAACATATCTCCAGAGAATCTGGAGTGAACTTAAATAGAAAGACTTTCTTTTTCAAGGCTGCATAAAACGCTCGGTTTAATATTTGCCTCTTGCCGGCGCAGGTGACAGCGGTTTTCTGTTTGGACCTCAGAGCCCAACCCCGGTGTCCAGGTTCCCGGAATGGCAGAGCGGGGATTGTGCGCCATCTACTGGCTGTAACAGCAAGGAGCGCCCTGCGCTGCTTAGGGAGCAGAGCCAGAGAGTAAATAGATCCTGCCACGTTCAGTCCTGAGGGCTTCGGGTTCCCGCCGGCTCCCCGCAAAACATGACAGTGTATGTGCTTGGTACCCCTTTCCTACCTCTCCTCCCTCAGTTAATGGAAAATTTCCCTTAGGAACGCGGGGAGGGGCGGATAAGGCTGTACCCCCAGCTCCTCCTCCTTTCCCTCAGCTCAGCTGGCTGAGGGTGTCGGATACTGGGGGCCAAGGGGATGGAAACAAAGGTGTAGCGGGACAAGGCCGCCACCGGTGCCCCAGCGGCCTGCCCTGAGGTCCGCTCCGTGCCTGGCGTGGTGCAGGTGCACAGGCAGCCTCCTGCCGCGTCCCAGCCTCTGCTGCTGGACTGAGGACACCTTCCCTCTGCCCCCCGGGCCTGCAGCGGTCTCCTTCTGGACGGGCCTGGCTCCTGGTTCCTTCTGTGCTTCCAGACTACAGAAGAGGTTAGCCCTGCCGCCTTCATGCTTCCCGGGAGGACGCGGCCGCCCCGTCCCAAGCGGTCACCCTCTGGGCAGAAGGCCCTGAATGGCCGCTGAGAAGTCTCCACCTCCAAGAGTTCCCAGAACACAGGATTCGCTGTTCCAGTGTCGGCACGGAAAAGCCCAAACCTGCTCCAGGACTCCAATTAGGGCCAGTCTCTCAGCTGTCATGATCAAACCTCTCTTACTTGCCTGAGTTTTCTGACCATGCTTAAAGCGGAGGCAAGAGATACTGCGCTGGATTAATTCCAGGTTATCTGCATTTTGCCAGATGCCCTTAAAATCAGAATAATACCAAGAAAAAGCACACTCTAAATGTGTTTTTGCAGCCTTATAAAATTTAGCAGAAGGAACTGTATTATGGAATTGTTTGGATTTAGGTTTTAAATTACTTAAAATTAGAGAATTATTTCTATATGAAAGAATCAAGTATGGATAAATTATACAGACTTAACAGTGGTGGCTATAACTGAAATTTCTAGTATATCCATGACATTGTGCCTCTGCTTTCCAAGACTCTATGATGCTTAACTTCCTTTTTTTTTAAGGAAACTAAACCCTAACCACATCTTGTAGATTTGCCTAACAAAGCAATACCTAAGTAGGTGTGTTTGAGGGATGTTAATAACATAGGACCTGGGCTCTGTGGAGAGCAAGATGTGTCCTGATATGCCCTGGTGCGTTCTCTCCGTGTTGACCACATCTCCTTTGTTACAGCATCAGCTTCTTGTGGAGAGACTTCACTTTTCTTCCTTGTCCACAGTTTGGGCAAAAGCAATAAAGAGATGATACTGATGTTGCTCAGTTGTCCCTTCTTGAGCAGGTCTGAAGCTCTGCAGAACCAACTCGTCCCTAATAAGTACACTGCGCACCTACTGTAAGTGTCTCCTGACTTCTGCCTTCTCCTAGAGATACAGAAGCAGGTTAATGTTTTACAGTTATTCCCCAGAGGGCTCACTTACTAGGCGGATCCTGAACTGGGCCTGAGTCTGTCAGAAGTCCCGTCTTGTCACAAGAAGACAGGGACTGCCTGGTAGAGTTAAGCTCAGACGTGGCTTCTCTGGGACCATCATTTTTTTTAATCATCATGTGATTAAAATGCTTGCTTTGATCAAGACACCCATTTAATCCTAAACAGTCCTGTGGTTTATAATTTCCTTTGACCTATAAGGAAATTGAGACAGAGTGACATTCAGTCACTGTCCGAAGTCGTACAGCAAGAGGGCTGCCACCACACTTGGGCAGGCTGGCACCAGAGCCCTCATCCTTGTTCCCCATGATACACCAACTCCCCACAGTGTGACAGCTCTTGTGCTTATGATAATCACACTGTCAAGAAAGGAGGCAAGGGTCATTCTTCCCAGCCTCAAATTTACACCAAATATGAAACTCTACAACCAGTGCCACCTCCTCTGGCTAAATATTCTTTACCCCAACAAAATACTACTTAATGTAGAGCCAGGATGAGCCCATGATACATCTTTACCGAGAGCTAAACCTGGGCCCACAGGGATCCAAAGAGGCCCCTACATAGTGCTTCAAGAGGAAAAATGAAAAGGATATGGTATCCCAGTGAAGGAAAGACTAGAGAGAAGGGAGAGTCTGGAATGGCTTCTGTGTTCCTGGTGCTGTTTCTTGAGTAAAGGATGATATCTTCAGCAAAGACGAGAAGTCTGAGCAGAAGAGCAATTTAGGGCAGAGACAATGCCTTACTTCTATCCTGAAAAATACAAAGATGAACACACAATCTGTCCAAAAGAGTGCATAATGTAAATGATAACATCTTCACAAAATTGTGGAACAATCTGAAGATATTTTAGATCTATAGCAACTTTCATTTACTTAAAACCTGCATATATTCTTCTCAAAGAACATATTCAACACTTCTCAACACTTTGATGATTTTGTATCTCTAACTTACACATGGACATGATTATGTTTCCAAGAGCTGGGGCCGCACTTCTGGCTGGGACAGTCCAGGAGGTAGAGACCCATCTGTGCTCCAGATTCCTCTTTGTCTCCTCAAGAGGCTTCCAGGAGACCAAGCTGCAGCAAAGGAGCCCCTGCCAGGCAGGCCCCAGGTGTGCGAGGCATGCACAGACCTCTCTCTCACCGGGAGAAGCAGCGCCAGCGGCCCCGCTCAGAGGGATTCAAGACTGAGACCAAAACTTTGATTTAGAGCAAGACATTTCTGGAGTAAAGGAATCACAAGACCTAACATTACAAAAATGCATGAGATGCTTCCCTAAGATTAAAAACATGCATTGAATACAGCTCTCCAGCTTTGCTTGGCTGTCAGGGGAAAAACAGGAACACTCAAGTAGAAACAGGAACATTCTAGGCCAGTGACAATTAACACACCCATTTACAGGGACACGGACGCTGCCTGTGTTCCATGTAGCCAGTTTTCTCCGGTCACTCTTCCTCTGGCTTTCCCATCCCACCCTCCAAGACACACCCTTTGAAATCCACACCTACTCCTCCTACAAGGCACCTGTAACATTAAATGTGCTATAAGGAGGAGCCTTCACTGTGTTCATTGTAATCTGAGCACAATCTATCAAAAGTATCTTCCTAATGAGCGTGAAGGGTTGCCAGGGAAAAAAATATAAGAGCTCTAGTTAAATTTGCATTTTAAGGAAACAAAGATTTGTCTTAGTATAGGAATGATCCATGGGCTATATGGAGATATGTATACTATAAATTTATTTTTACAAATTTAAATTTGAATTTAACTGGTAATTCTGTACCCTATATGGCAAACCTACTTGAGGCCCAAACGTTCAGATTTTGGCAGCTTCGGGGCTTGAAAAGGAGGATCTTGTTAAAATGTAGGTGCTGGGGGCCGGAGGGTTAGCTCAGTGGTTCCGGCGCCTGCCTCCCAAGCGCAAGGTCCTGAGTTCGATACCCGGTAACCACATATAATGCTGGGCATGGACACACGCCCACCAACAATCAACACCGCATACCACAATGCCGGACGTGGTGGCTCACGCCTGTAATCCCAGCACTCGGGAGGTAAAGACGGGAGGATTGCTGAGTTCGCAGCGAATTGCCTGGGCACCATAGTGAGCTCAGGGCCAGCCTGATCTACAAAGTGAGAACCTGTCTCAAAAAGCAAAAAAATAAAAATAAATAAATAAAATGTAGGTGCTGACTGCACAGGTCTGGAGGAGCTGGAGGTTCTGTATTTTTAACACATTCCATGGCGATGCCAGCCCTGCTGATTCACCAACCACAATTTTTCTTAGCAGCAAAGGCTTAAAACACAAGACATTTGTAGTTTATTTAACAAGAAGAGAAGGAAGCAGTTCAAGACTTGTCCAGTAGCTCAATGATGTCATCGTGCACCCAGCTTCCTATCCACTCCAGTGGCTTGCCAGTAAATTTTAATAACTGGCTAGAGATAACATCTACCGATTTTCATGGAGTAAATACTTCCCACCGTAGTTAACTTCATCCTACCAATGTGATGCCAGCTATTCTGGAAAATCACTGACAATTTCACAATAGAATTGCAAGAAGCAGTATAAACTGGCTTCAGTGCCCTACTGAGAACAGAGCCATGATCCAGGGAAAGGCAAAGTCATCCCTGTGGGCATGACCAGATACCAAGCCCATGAGTTCTCAGCTAAGCAGATTCACAGTGAGTCAGTACTATTCTGTTCAGGCTCAATAGCTGAGCAGCAAACTTACACCACATTTACCTTGTCCTACACTAAAGAGGACTCCTTCAGGGTTGGAAGTTCTGTTTCTGTGTCAAGGGAACAGAAAAGAAAGGAAGAAAGGGAAAAAGGAGGGGAGGGAGGAGAGGGCGGGAGAAAAAGACAAAATAAATGTTGAATATGGAGAACATGATCCATAAATTATTTCATTGAATAAATGCATACTGAGCACCTCTGATGTCCCAGACTCAGTGCTATAGTGAACCAAACAACTAGAATCTCTTTCCTTAAAGTGTTTACCATCCAAAAGTAGAGTTGATACCCCAGCTGAAAAATATGAAGTATTCAGTGTGAAAGTGAAACCATCACATAAATAATGTACAACCATACAAGCCGAAAGTGGGCACTCCACAGGGGAAAGGATTTTTGTCCCTTTTGCTCATAGCTTTACCCTCAGTACCTCTCACTGCTCAACCATGATCTCTGAAAAGATACAGGTAAAGTCATTCAATTGTGCAGTATGTTGGCCTGTGTTCAGACCAGGAAAGGAACCAGGACTTGGAAAATTCACACTGAATGACAGGTGAAGGTTCATGTCACGATTTATATCAAGATGTTCCCCCATAAGCCTCAGGAGTTCATGAGTAGGGTTCTTGAAGAGCAATTAGGTTATGAGGTTATTATAGCTGACATGAGTTAGGGTTAGGGTTAAGAGGGGTCTGGACCTAAGCAATCACTGGGGGCATGACCTATACGGCCTATCTCCCTTCCTGGCTCTTCCCTTCCCTCTCTGCTTTCCACCCTCCACTAGGCCCCACTGCCCTGCCAGGGCCCAGCTAACTGTGGACTAAAAACATGAGTCAAAGTAAACCTCAGCTCTTTTAAGTCAAGGGTGTTGGGTATTTCATCGCAGTGACGAGGGAAGGACTAAGTGCACTAAAGTGATGTACATTCTTGTAAGGAGTGATAGCAGTGGCACCTGCTGCCTGAGCTTCTTCACTTAGTTCAGAAAAACTCTGTCAAGTGTGTAGTAAAGCCTAACTATGACAGCTGGTAAGAGGCTGGAAATACCCAGAGTCTGGCACAGGGCTATTGGTCCCTGTGTTTCTTGGCATTTCCCTTCATTCACAAGAGATTAGCCTGTAGCACAGGAAAGCCACCTGGTCCTCTGCAGGCAGTGGCTCCTTCTCTTTATGTTGAACTACCTTCCTTTCTACTCTGTGCTCGTATTCTAACAACACTTGTCCAAGGTGTACTAAATAAAAGTCTGAGTTTTAAATCTTGAGGATGGGTACTGAGCTCCAGGTCAGGTAGATTCACAGGAACACACAGATGGCTCAGGAGCAAACTCTTTGTCTAATAGCCATCTCTTTTGGCAAGAAATTCTCTCCCTTTCTGGAGAAATGATCCTTTAGGTTAATGGCACTGAAATGAGGTCCTCTCTGCCTCTACTGAACTATTGCTAGGTGAACCTAGAGGACAAAGTGATTCTCAGCCTCTCCCTTCCAAAAACATCCCCTTGAAATGCTAGTGAGGTATCTGCCCTGAGCAAGTGGCCACTTGACGCTGCCTTATGTCCTCCAGAGTTCTCCACCACCCAGCGCTGCCTGCATCGAAGCATGTGTGGAATCATATCCCCCCAGCTAGTGCTCCTGGGGTCACATCTCCCACTGTGAGTACCCTACTGGTTGGCTTATTGTCCTGCTAAGGACTTAGAAGAGAATACTATACAAAGTGGTATACCAACAAATTAGATAACCTAGTTAAAATGTACAAGCCCCAGAAAAACAAAAACTACCAAAACCAACTCGAGAAGAAATTAAAAGTCTGAATAAAGCCGGGCGTGGTGGCTCACGCCTATAATCCCAGCACTCGGGAGGCAGAGACAGGAGGATTGCTGAGTTGGAGGCTTGCCTGGGCTACATAGTGAGCTCAGGGCCAGCCTGAACTACAAAGCGAGACCCTGTCTCAAAAAAAAAAAAAAAAAAAGTCTGAATAAAGAGAATGAATTAGTAATTTAAAACTTCCCAGAGAGAAAGCCAAGGAGCAGATGGCTTCACTCATGAAATCTGCTAAACATTTGAAAAAGAACACCAGTTTTTCACAAAGTCACAAAATATAGAAGAGGAAAATTTTCTCGGCTTTTTTCCTACTTGTTCAGTCCAGTAGGGATTATATCTAGACACTAGATATCACACTAATATCTAGGCAAATATATATCAAAAGGGGCAAAGGCCACTACCTTGTAAGAATACAGGCCCAAAAATCTTCAACTAAACACTTGCCAACCAAAGCCAGAAACACATGAGATGTATTATACACCGTGACCAACACATGACACTTCCTCCAGGGATGCAAAGTTGGTTTAGTAACCGAAGAGTCAATGTGATATACCGTACAAATTACACGAAAGCCATGTCATCTACTGAGGTGCAGAGAAGGCCTTGACAAAGTCTAACCCTCTTCCATCATGAAAATGCACAACAAACCAGCAATCAGAGAGCAGTTCTGCAGCTGGAGAAAGAGATCAATGAAAAGCCCATAGCTGAGCTCATACTGAATGGTGAAAGCCTGAGTACCATCGCCCTAACATCTGGAACGAGGAAAGAATGCTCCGAATCCTGCGTCTGCTCAAGATTGTACTGGTGGCTCTAGTCAGCAAACTGGCAAGGGAGTAAAAGGCATCCTACTTGTAAGTAAGGAAGTGAAACTGTCCATGCCGTAGCCATGGCCTGAGCGGCCTTCTGCCGGGAGCTCAGCTTCTCGCACTGCTCAGACCCCCATTCACTCCTCCCTTCTGCCTGTGGGGTAGGCTGCTTGCCTGTAGATCTCAGCATCCAGCTCCAGGAATCCTGCAAGAAGGGCAGATGTGTAAATTAAATTTATTTTGCAAACTGTGATATGCTACTCAAATGGCCACACCAGCCTGTGAACGCACGGAATGCGCAAATCATCAGTAATGGAACAGCTGCTCTGCATTCGGAACAGCTCAGTGGAGCAGCCTCCCCGCTCTTCACCACTTCTCATGGCAATGTTTTCCTTAACCGCTAAGCAAGTTCTCTAATGTCCCAGATGCATGCAACAGTTCCCGAAAGCTCACAGCACAGTCAGGACTACAGGGGCAGCCTTCCCTCTGCCACAATCCACACAGCTAAGGCAGCCACCAGTGTCCTTTCACTTACCAACACTTATAATCCCTGCCCAGTCCCCACAGCCACAGCTCTGCAGAAACAGAATCATGCTGTGTCTTCAGAACAGATAACCCCCAACCTTGCCAGGGCCATGCAGGTGCTCTGGGCTCCTTTCTTATTACTGGGCTCTTGTCAATGGGCTCTCCAAGGATGAGCATGAAGCTCCATGTGCCTGAGAATAACAGTCCCTGAGAGCCAGAAAAAGAAATGACAAGGAAGGGAGAAAGTCCCTTTCAAAGACCAAGTGAGTTGCATGGTAAGGAAGACAAATGAGAAAACAGAACAAAACAGAACAAATGGGAGACTAGAACTCATCAAAAGAGACAAAGCCTCTGTTCAGTAGGGAATCCACTGGGTAGAAAAAAACTAATGATTAAAATGATACTGAGGGGAAGAGGGAGACTAAATTGAAAGCCCTAAATGTAGATGAGAGTTTTAAGTATATTTATGTGCCTATATTCTTATTATTTTTACTTGGAGACAAAAACCCCTCCACCTAAAGAAACAAGAAGAGAAAAAAGGAACTTGAAAGATTGCATGCTTCAGGGATGAGGAAATCTGCCTGCCAGCATCAGGCATTATATTTACTTCAGGCCATATTCTGATTGAATTTAGAACTGTCACTTAGTAATTTTAAAAAGATAAGAGAAATAATGTAATGAATGCGTGCCTGATTTCTCCTTCTCCCATCCTACATTAAGGGTGAGGGGTTCCTAAGCTCTTGACTATCCTCTCAACAGGAGTAGCAAAGACTTTGAAAAGAGCAAAGTTAGGCCTGGTTTCTCTCCCATGACCTGGAACTGAATCAAACCCAGAAAAGAAGGCACACATACTGTAGGCATCAGCATGGGGTAGAGGAGGGACTTGTGCTGCTGTGATCTGTGTATTTGATTCTCCCAAGATTCCTACTTGAAACCTACACACCAGCATGAGGTGTTTGGGGTGGGGCCTTTGAAGGTGATTAGGACATGAGGGCCACGATGACAGAAAACAGTCTAATGAACAGCAAGGCAATCAAAGGCAACAGAAATACATTCTCCTACCATGCAGGTGCTACAGATTAGAAACAGACATTGGTTTATCTAAGCACAACAAATTTGGAGAAACCCCTTGGGTTTTTTCATTCCTGAGAGATCAAATCTAAGTGGGACCTCATTTGTTATGAAAGATTAGGCCAGATTGCAGCAGATAAGCAGAAGGCTCCCTCATAGTGAAGTGATGAGCACTCTTCCATGGGGACATCCGGCCCAGGTTGATTGTCAGAGATGGGTGGCTCCAGGCAGCCAAGGCAGCCCAGTCAGGCCCTACCAGGTCTCAGTGTGCATGGGAGAAGCATCCCTACTGCCCATACTGAAAGCCCAAAGAACAGTCAGCGCAAAGAGAAGGGTGGCTCCTACCTCTGCACCACAGCTGCCCCTGCTCTTATTCCCACAGTCTGTGGGGAAAGGCAAACAAAAAGGAAATCTCCTGACTGAATGGGCTGAATTTGAAGGGACTGAAACATCATGGGATAAGATTGAATTCCCAGGAGGTTCCTTGATTCCTTTATGAATCTCCCAGAATTAGAGATCTGGGATTTAACCTGTTATGGACAATAAATGTATTTCTTTGCACAATGAAGTTGTGAGTATAAAATTTGTAACACTCAGAAATAGGAGAGCTGGGCCCACCTACCAGAAACCTGGTGTTTTCTTATGAAGTGTGGAGCTAACTCTGGAAAGTATTAAGACTGAAATGAAAGGAATGAACAATAATGAGTGAAAGATATGACCTTTCTGTGAAGCAAACCATCCCTAAAACTCATCCCTCTCCCAGTGACAATGGCCAACATGCACTGCAGGATTGTGAACTACAATAAAATACCAGCTGTATAAAACCTAAGTAATAGCTCCTGATTTTCAAGGCATAATTTCTTTTTCTTGCATTTTATCTACCACAAACAAATGAATTATATTCAGAAAATAAAGTTAGCCAGAAAACAGATAATTCAAATTTTCTCTCTACTGGCTGAGTTTCAATAATCCACTCTAGAGAGCTAGACACTCTCCAAAAATACAAATAAACATTACACAGTAAGTACTATAAAGAAAACTGGAAGCCAGGCATGGTGGCACACTCCTGTGACAATTCTCCACCCTCTGGGAGGAGGAGGCAGAATGATCAGAAGTTCAAGCAAAGTCTGGGTAACTAGATAATTTAGCAAAATCTTATCTCAAAAAAAAATTTTCTTTTAATTCATCAATTAAAAGGACTGAAGACAGAGTTCGGTGTAAAGGCCCTGAATTCAATTCACAGCATGAGAGAGGAGCTAGAAGGAGAGAGGGAGGGGGAAAGGGAAAGAAGAAAGAAAGAAAGAGAGAGAGAAGAGAAAAGGGGAAAAGGAGCGAGATAAAGGAACATGAATGAAGAGCAGCATGTCAAGTTAATATTCAGGAAACGCTTGTCTGATAAACTCATTACAGAACAATTAGGTTACTGGATACCAAAGAAACAATGTTCCAGACAAAAGGAATAATCAGTTCAATAACCCAAGGGTGCAAGTACCTGAAGACCAAGAAAGCCATTGGAGAAACATGTGGCAAAGGACAAGGACAAACTGGAGGCAAAGACAAACAAACAGAGAGCACTGGTAGCCAGATTCCCTGAGGCCTTGGGGCCATCATTAGGACTTCAGGGCCTGATTCGGAGGTGATAGGAATGTGCTATAGCACAGTGCTGAAGAGAAAAATGGGACGATCTAACTTTCTGTAAGATCATCCTTCCTGTGATACAATCAACTGTCAAAAGGTTACAAATGGAAATGGAAAGTCTTCTTAGGAGTTTAACACACCTCTACTCTAAACATCACCTTGAACCATGGAGTTGTTTTTTTAAAAAGTCATATTTAGAATATATGACAAGGACAGAATCAGTAAGATTTATGAATGGAATATGAAGTAAACAGTCAAACAGAACTCCCAAATTTTTGGCCTAGAATTATCATTTGCTAAATACTACCTTTAAAAGAAGCAGCTTGACAGAAAAAAAAAATCAAGCTAGAAAATATCAAGTGGATATCAGATATTTGAGTCTAGGATACAGAAAAAGGGTCAGGGCTGAGCATAGCATTCATAGCATGAGTGGAAATCATCAGTATATGGGTGGTATTTTAACAGCTTAAAGCTATGTCCTTTATGAGTTCCCCAAGAGTACATTTTTCCTGAAGGGCTTCCAATTTTATGAATAAATGTTGTCAATTTACAGCCTGAAAAAATCAAACTCAGAAAATAGATATCCTTTAGTCTTTTACATCTGTCAAAAATATTTCAGCAAGATTTAAAAAAAAATACTATTTCATGAAAGGTAGTGTTCTAGCTAGATGAAAACAAAAATTCAGATTTCTTGAAATTTTAGAGCAAGAGACTAACATTTCCCTTCTTACTGTTTTCATGTGCTGTGATACATATTAAAAATATTTGTGCTCAGCTTTCTGAAGCTAACTCTAAACAAGCATCACAGATAAACTTGTTAAAATCATTTAGTAAATATGCATGAATTGTTCATCATTGCCGATTAATAGAACTGTTAAAACAAATAGAAGGTACAGATTCAACAATTTGTGTTCTTTTCCACGCACTGCTTGAGTCGTGGAAGCATTTTACAAAATCTTATCTCATTGTTAACTCCCGTTAACATAAGTATTCAGACAGCCTTTGAGAGAGGTAGCACCAGTGACCTTGGTATAAACAATCAGATTCTAAGAAAATGAAACTTAACCAATCAGAAGCTGCTAAGTGACCTCTAACTAGTGACTTTTCATTATAATGATCCACAAAAAGTTACTGTTTCACCTTAAACCAACCAAGGGATTTTTTTTTTTTTTTTGGCCAACCCACTTCCAGTTTAGCACTGCTATTTGCACAAATAAACTCTTCAATATTTTAATGTGCTTCCATTTACCTTTTAAAGCCTATATTCAAGATTTTCTTGAAGCATGACGGGCATGGTGGCTCACGCCTGTAATCCCAGCACTCGGGAGGCAGAGACAGGAAGATTGCTGAGTCTGAGGCTTGCCTGGGCTACGTAGTAAGCTTAGGGCCCGCAGAACTACAAAGCAAAACCCTGTCTCAGAAAACTAAAGAAAAAAAATATTTTCTTATAGCATAAGGAACATTTGTTAATCACAGATAAAGGAGCAAAATGATCTATGATTTCTCACCAATATGACAACACAAATGGATGAATAAGGTAAATTTGAGTAAGAAAACATGCTAGCGCTCACTCCAGCAGCACATACACTAGACAAACCAGAGAAGTACAAAAATTTATATTGAAATTTAAGAAATTTATTATACATGTAAGTAATAATAATTCTGTATAATTTTCTACACAAATCCATATGTAGAAGATTCTACCACGATTGACAGTATTATGTGAATCTGGAGAAAAATTTGGAAAACACTAGTGATAAATTTAAAGTTCCTTTTGAATGTATGTAATACCTCTTTTAATTTGATGTTAACCAATACCATGTTGACTCCAGTCAGTGAATTAACTAGAATAGACATTGTTTCTGTTTTGTTTTGTTGTTTACAGTGCTGAGGAGAGGAAACAGGGCCTTGCACATGTAAAGCAAGCATGGCAACACTGAAACACACCCTTACCCTGTAGAGTTTTACATGCTCCTTTTTAATTCTTCACATGGCCACCATGAAATTTAAAATAATGTATGAGGGATGTTGCTGTGGTTCCATTCATACCTGGTATGTGGTAAACACTGGATTCAACCTCTAACACCAAAGGGGAAAAAACGTAGCCCAAGATATGGAAGCAGTGACTGTGCATGTGATAAGAAAGCTACTCCATAACGTGTATGCACTGGATATGAAATACTTTGATATCAACACCTTGAAGGCTATGTAAATAGCCAAAGTTTGCTGTTTTCTTTTTACCAATAAAGAACTTATCTTTTGCTAAGACTTGAAGCTATTGTGATACTTTTTCCCCCTAAAAGCATCACACACATCTGTTAGCATTAAACTTGACAAATTTGGCAAAGAGAAAACCAGTGATAAAGTACAGAAAAACTAAACTTTCAAATTAAAGAGAGATAAAAAGCATAACCTGGGGCCGGAGGGTTAGCTCAGTGGTTCCGGCGCCTGCCTCACAAGCGCAAGATCCTGAGTTCGATCCCCTGTAACCACATACAATGCTGGGCATGGAGACTCACACCCACCAGCCATCAATACCACATACCACAGTGCCGGGCGTGGTGGCTCACACCTGTAATCCCAGCCCTCGGGAGGCAGAGGCAGGAGGATTGCTGAGTTCGAGGCTTGCCTGGGCTACATAGTGAGCTCAGAGCCAGCCTGAACTACAAATCGAGACCCTGTCTAAAAAAAAAAAAAGCATAACCCCCATATATTAATGTGAACCAGGTACTTAGCTTTATATAAGCACTGCTTAAAGAAAGCAAACTACTTGAAAAATTCTTTTTTTAAAAAATTGAATTCTTTATTGGTACATTTTGAATACAGCTCACAATCACACTCAACACTGGGGAATTTGTACCAATATAAGACACAAGTTAACTCTGATTTTTACCCATATCCCTACCCACCCACAACCTTCCACCCCTTATATACATGCTATTTCTTTTTCTTTCCAAATCATATTTATTCTTTCCCCTCATTACATTCCCCCACCACATTCCCTTTGAATATTTCATATTTTACAAAATATACATACATTCTAGGATGAACAATTCTTATAAATAGATCTACTACCTTGAACAAGTACACTAACCAAGATCAATTCCCCATCTTTGTAGTAAGAGTACTAAAGTAGCAAGCCCTGCAGAGAATATAATGAAAATATAGAAGAGAGTCTGTTGAAAGTTAGAAGAAAAAGTGGGCTATCCCCAAAAAGAAGCTTAGGGATGCTGGTTAAGCACTGCCCACACAGATTTAGTAAGAAAGAATTGGGAGTTGGTATTAAAACTCACTATAAGATATTTATAGCTGGCACATATTTTATGCAGTTACTATTTATAAAGTAAAAAAATAATAGAAAGGAGTACCATACAATAATATAGGCTCATCATTTCATGACTTAACATTTTCATGAAATTATCATTTAAACAGCCCAACTAGGAAAGATACAAGGAGTGAGTGGTTTCTCCCTATTAGCGGTAGATATTGACCCCATAATAAAAAAAAACAACAACACATATTCTGCTTGAGCCTGTTCCTGTGTGGAAACCCTACAGCTTGCCCAAACAATTCCCAAATCAGGAAACAATCAAACATAATTACATCCACACTCGGACTATATCCACTAAGGCTGAAGAATAATACAGGAAACAGATCACTTGTTAAATATATTGATACCTTTAATATCTTCAAAATATTTAAGAGAGAATC
Source organism: Thryonomys swinderianus (assembly GCA_004025085.1). Taxonomy (NCBI): domain Eukaryota; kingdom Metazoa; phylum Chordata; class Mammalia; order Rodentia; family Thryonomyidae; genus Thryonomys; species Thryonomys swinderianus. Next base: position 101,664 of record PVIC010000149.1, on the reverse strand, counting down.
AGATGATTTGATATCTGGCCTTGAGTCTGTCACTGATGAGTATTACTTTACCTCTCTATAATTTCTTTCTCTCAGTCTGTGTCTGTCTGCCTGTTGGCTTGTCTGCCTGTCTGCCTATCTCTGTCTATCTCTATCTCTCTCTGTCTCTGTCTGTCTCTCTCTCTTGCACATGCACACACACACACACACACACACACACACACCCTCTCACTCAAGCCAATCCAATCATGCACTGAGCCCTTAGGCTGAATACACCCCTAGGGTTCCTGAGACATTCAAGGTAGATTACTCGTCAAGAAAGGAATGACATTTTCTCCTAAAATGCAACTCAGAGACCCAAAAGATTGGAGGGGAGGGATATGACTTGAAAGGTAACTTGTATGAATGTACATGTTATTTTAAAAGAGCATGAAATATATATTCATACATATTGCTGGTTTTCACATAAGTTTTTATATGTTGACTCGAATATTTATTCACTTATTTAATAAACATTTGTCAAATCCCTATCACGTACCAGCACCGCAGGTACTAAGGGGAGAGACACACTGCCCAGCCCTCAAGGGCTCCTTCGTGTCACTGGAGATGACACTCAGCACAGCGCGGCTTGGCAAGTGCTGTCCTTGAGAAGTGAGCAGAGGCTTAGGGAAGCCCAGGTTAAAATCATAGGGCAGCAGTTTCACTCCCCGTTTTTCTGACCACAGCCCAAGTTCCCTCCTATTCCTTCCTTCTCCCTCAGTCATAGGAAGGGAGCCACTGAAGAAGACAAGAGAAAGTAGGGTGCTCACCAGCGAGGAACACTGTGATGCTCTTGGGTTTAGTGCTCAAAAGGTCATGTGTAAGTCACTCAAAAAAGTATTTTTTAAAAAACGTTGCAATCTTTGAGTTTCAGTGAATTAGGACCCAATAGGCAGGTGGCTTAGATAGAATTTAATAAAGAAACTGGGCTCATCATCTAGAGAATTCCACAAACAGTAGTAGTTTTTATTATTCCACTGCCAGATCTCTGTAACGTTCAGTCAAGAGTCTGAGCTAATGACTTATCCTTTTTCCCAAGACAAAGATCTCACCCTTCGTGCATCGAAGTAGCTGGGTCAGTACACAGCCTACGTTTCCTTCTCCCTAACACACATATTTGCACGGGAAAATTCTCTGACTGTGGAGCCAACGACTTAGGAATGCTTGTCCTTGAAAAATGACAAAGGAAATTCCTTCTTTAATTAATTCTGTTACCTCTGTGTTAGTCAACCTGATAAGGCCACGCCTCTCTGAATTCCCAGAATTAATATGGTGCTTTCATAATGAAAACACAAGAAAGAGAGAAAATGATTTCTAATTCTTGCAGTTCTGTCCTCAGAAAGAAATACTCCTGCAGCACCTCCCCACTATGTTCTACCCCTTCTCCAAGGAGCTTCAGGAGAATTAAAAGCAAAAAAATGAGGCTTCATGGAGATTTAGCTCAGTGGTTCTGGCACCTGCCTCGCAAGTGCAAGGTCCTGAGTTCGATCCCGGTAACCACATACAATCCTGGGCGTGGTGACTCACGCCCACCAGCCATCAATACCACATACCACAGTGCTGGGCGTGGTGGCTCACGCCTGTAATCCCAGCATTCGGGAGGCAGAGGCAGGAGTATTGCTGAGTTCCAGGCTTGCCTGGGCTACATAGTGAGCTCAGTACCAGCCTGAACTACAAACGAGAGACCCTGTCTCAAAAAAAAAAAAAAAAAAAGAGGCTTCATGACTAAAGCTTTTCACACCAGCACATCATACCAAAAAAAGCCACCTGACGGACACAGCCACTTTTCAAACTTTACCTTTTTGTAATGTCAGCTCCCTGCTCAATTTTCCTTTAAAAATTCACAGATGTTTGTGGAGCAATAACTGCAAGCCCACTGGCAGCTCATCTGTTTTTACAAAGTGCAGGAGTCACCATCTAAAACCTATAAACTGTCACAGTCTGTCATCATCGCAAAGATGCAGCCATTATTTAAATTAGACTGTCTATGCTCTTCCTCTCCATGATGGCTTTTCAGATGGTGATATGTCACACCAAGTCATAGGAAACTGGTGTTAAACATCCTTCCCACATTAGTCTTCCCCATAATTTGCTGCTTTCAGGAACGCATAGCAATGACATAGAAAGGATTTTGTCTCTGTTTATGCCTGCCAAAAAAAATCTACGGGAAAATATCTGACATAATTACCTGTGTATGAGCTGAGTTTCCGGCTTCTCCACGTAGAAGAAAATAAATAGGCCATGCTTATTGCCCGCTAGGGTGGATTCTTCATGAGAAGTCTCTGTGGGATTTTGTCTTGTTTTTCTTTAATTTGTTACATTCTTATTACATGTCCGCAGTCCACAGTGCTTACATTCATCACGGGAAGTTAGCACATGCACAGAACACACCTGAATTCTTTCTGTTCCTCCCTCCCCTCCCTTCCCCTACCTTCCATCTCCAGTTTCCTTTCTCATTTATGAAAAATCTATCTCCCTTCCCTACTACTTATCTTTTATTTTGCTTTTTAGATTATTTATATTTTGGGACTCTGCTGAATATAGGAGAAAATAATCTCCATTTTGTTTAGTATTTAAGAGTTCACTAGGCTGTAAGTGACATAATCTCACTTGATTTTCACAATAGGGCTCTGTCTTAGGGGAATCCATGTTTCCATCATTATTCCCATTTGACACTTGGGCAACTATGGCTCAGAACATTTTTGTGTCTCATTTGAGGTTACAAAAAACCCAATAAATGACCAAAAAAAATCCAAATCCAATTTTCTGTCTTCAGAACTTCTTCTTAATAAAGGCTACCATGGAGTCTTTTCTGGCTTTAATTTTTTCTTTTCCTTTCTTTTCTGAGACAGGGTCTCCCTTGAGTGAGAAACCCTAAACTCACTATGTAGGCCAGGCAAGCCTTGAAGTCAGCAGTCCTCCTGCCTCTACCTCTCAAATGCTGGGATTACAAGCGTGAGCCACCACGCCCGGCACTGTAGTATGTGGTACTGATTGCTGGTGGGCGTGAGTCACTGTCACCATGCACAATACTGTTGTATGTGGTTACTGGGATTGAACCAGGGACTTTGAGCTTACCAGGCAGGTGCCAGAACCACTGAGCTAACTCTCTGGCCCCTGGCTTTAATTTTTTTTACATAGTGAGTTTATTTTCAGGTGCTTTAAAGAAACAAGCAGTCACGTTCAAGAGAGAGAATCTGGGTATAGTGGTTCCCCCACTTCTCTTGCTGCATGCTGAAAAATCCTAATTTCCCAGTCAAGTCATTCCCTGGCTCAGAGAAATGCAATCATCTCAGGGTGGGAGCAGATGTCAGTAGTGTTTTTAACTCCAAAGACATTAAAAACTGTGCAGCCAGATGCCTTTGTTCTCAAAGCCCCTGTATGCTAGAAACTCCTGAGACTTGTTCAGTGTACCTCACGCTAGATTTGATTTTTTGGACAGGGTAGATGGCCAGATGCCTCAGTTTTAAAATGTCCTCCCACTGATCTTAGAATACACAAAATCTAAGAGCCATTACTTTGGGGGTTAAAATCAACTTATAAGTTAGCTTAACATAGATGTGATAGTTCTGCCACTTGCCAACTGTGTGACCAGATCCGAACAAGTTAGTTAATATCTCCAAACTTCAGCTTCTTTATGCATAAAGAAGAGGCCATAATAGTATTTATCTTTTACACTGGTCTTGACATTCAGTGATGGGATACTGAGATTCTCAGGACACTGGTCTTGACATTCAGTGATGGGATACAGAGATTCTCAGTACCACCCAAAATTTGTGAGAAACACAAAACCGACCAGATCCCACCACCAGCACCGCACCTGCAGAAGACGCAGATCCTCTGAGGACAGGGCCCAGCAGTTCTTCACAAGGAGCCCTTTGAACGATTGCAGGACGTCTGACAGTTGTTGTAGTGCTGGCAGAGTGATCAGTCCTGTGCTGCTGTCCAGCAAATACATAGCAAGTGTTAGATTTTAAGTCATGATGGTGCTCGTCTTTATCATCATCCGCAATGATATGCAAAGCTCCCAAAAGTAACTTCAGAAACTATGGCTGGAATGAAATGACAAAGGAAGAACAGGCGCAGTGTCAAGACTGCGGCTATAACTACCAACACAGATGACCCACTCACTTTTCTAATGAATTGTAACCATCTGATTGGATCATTTCCCTCTGTAAAAACCCAAGGACATTAGATTTGTTTATGGCCATTCATTCATTCGTTTCCAGAGTCTCAGCAATAGAACTCACCAGCAAGTTGGTACTTGGGCCCAGAGCAATGGTAGCGTTGGCTTAAGTGGCCACCACTTTATTCTGATGTGGGGAGGTAGAGCGGACAGGTACTTCCACGCTCACTCGTGCTAGAAAACATCTCCCAGCGCGTCGCCTGCCCTCCCCACTGGGGTCCTTTGTGCTTGTTATTCCTGCTAATGGGGAACTCACAACCCCTCAACATGCTTCTAACGTGCCTTACAACATACCTGTAATCCAACTATACAGGAGTCTGAGGCAGGCAAACTGCAAGGTTCAAGGCCAATGTGGGTAATTTAACAAGACCATCTCAAAATAAAGAAGACACAGCATGGCACCCCCTGGATTCAAACCTCAATACTGGAAAAAAGAAACAAACACCTATCAATAGTGTCACGTAACTGCCATAGTGAAGTCTAGAGTCCAGCCTTCCTTTTGCAATAGTTTTGTGTATATGAGTTGTATTTCTGTCTCTTGATTCCTGAAAGTTACCCTATTTACAATCATTATCTCTCCTGAGAAGAAAAACAATACAAAATAGGTCAAGTGGTCATATGATATAGAACTGCTGAGGTCTACTGTGTTGGCATTTTGCACATGAATAAAACAGACCTCACCCCTAACTTCACAGGGGGTAATGGGGGAAAACAGACATTAAAAAAATGTGAGCACAAGTCTACAAAACATGAGCACAAGGTGCCAAGACACTGTCACGCGGTCTGTACCTGCCGTGAGTGACAGCAGACGGCGGTGGGCTCAGAGGGCCAGAAGTGCTGTCTAACCTGCGGTTGAGGGTGTGTAGAGACGAAGAGGAGGAAAGAGCATGGTGAGGGGTTGTGAGCTCCCCACTAGCAGGAATTACAGGCGCAAAGGTGCCCAGGTGGGAGGGCAGGCGACGCGCTGGGAGATGTTTCCCAGCACGAGTGAGCATGGCGGTACCTGTCGCTCTACCTCCCCACATCAGACAGAATAAAGTGGCGGCCACTTAAGCCAATGCTACCATCGCTCTGGGACCAAGAACCAAGAACTTGCTGGTGAGTCCCACTGCTGAGACTCTGGGAAACGAATGAATGAATGGCCACAAACAAAATCTAATGTCCCTGGAATATCTGGAGCAGCATAGGTTTCCAAATTTGATTTTTTTAATCATTAAAAATCAGGTCAGAGGCTGGTAAGGAAATGTGATGATGAGTTAAGAGAAACCATATTAATTTTGCCCTAAGAAAGATGAAAAGCAATTTTCTATTGATCTGTTTTTGAAAGGCTTTCATATATAAGATGATCTATTTTTTTTCCCTCATCTCCACTAAGAACACAAAAAAAGCTTTTAAACAGCAGTACTAAAAATATAGATTTTGTATGAAATAATGTCTTGACAATAATTAAATTTTAGGGACGTTGCAAACAGAATAAGTGGTTCCCTGAAGGCATTTCTGAATTAAGTTAGATATGCAGATAGACATAGAGGTAGTGATATTATATATTATATACTTATTACATATTATATACGTGCTATTTTACCTGAAAGCAGGTGGTGAATTACATTATTTCTTCAAGTAGCCTACTACCCTGTGAAGTACATTTTAAAGAAAACAATACAAATAAATTGAACAATAGTACCATCTAGTGGAACATTACAGAATAACATGCCACATACCAATGTGATTGACAATCTCTACACACTTTAAAAGCTAGATGTACACTTGTTAAAAATCATATTTTTCTATTCATGACTCAGCCACACACACTAAAGGGAAAACAAGTTTCAAATCATTAAGGTGATTAACAGCCAATGCTGGAAAGGGAAGTAGCCAATATAGGTATTTTGATACATAGTAAAATCAAAATGCTTTCAATTCCTAACAAACACACGCTGAATGTATGTCTGGTGGTTTCCATATTCAAAAAGCAAGTGCAAACCCCTGTTGCAGAGATAAAAGGGAATTACTGATTAGCTGTTATTGGAAAGCTACAGTGATTGCTGAGCCCTGAGGCTACCATCCTCACGGTCCTTCTGAGGGGACTCCCAGAGTTGTAGGGGAGCTGTTGGAAGATGGTCTGTCATATCATCAGTCACAAAACTCAGCTTTGTCAGAACACTCATAAATTACATAGATTTGCAAGCCACGTCTCTAGGACAGCAGTCAGTCTGAATAGACATTCTGTAAGAACTGAATGAGATAACAAATATGACATCCACAAGAACCTACATGCCAGGTATCAGTGCACTATCTAGAAACCCACAGTCGGGCATGACTATAAATAACGTGGTCACCAGAGGGCAACACCAAGAATGAAGGGGGGAGATGACATGTTCATCTACAGATGACAACATCAAAAAAGAAAACAAGGGGCCAGAGATTTAGCTCAGTGGTTCCCATGCCTGCCTAGCAAGTGCAAGGTCCGTGGTTTGATCCCCAGTAACTACATACAACAATACCAGGCATGGTGACACACGCCCACAGGGAATCAGTACCTCATACCACAAATGCTAGGCTTGGTGGCTCAAGCCTGTAATCCCAGCACTCGGGAGGCAGAGGCAGAAGGACTGCTGAGTTGGAGGATTGCCTAAGCTAGATAGTGAGCTCAGTGCCCCCCTGACCTACAAAGCAAGACCTTGTCTTAAAAAAAAAAAAAAAGGAAAGAAAACAAGGCAACTACACTGTTTCAGTCTGACTTGTATTATTTAGAGAGAAAAATAACTGGCACAAAATATTTACATGTCTTATTAATTGCATGACTTTTTTAAAAAATAAAGGCAAGCTGTGACATGAGGAGAATGATCGCAAAAGAAAAATCAGAATTCTCCTTCCAGCCAGGTGAGATAGTGCAAATCTATAACCACAGTACTCAGGAGCCTGAGGCAGGAGGATCACTGTGAATTCAAGACCACCCTTGGCTACATAGTAAGTTCAAGACTGGTCTGAAATACAGAATGAGACCCTGTCTCAAAAAAAAAAAAAAAAACAGAAGGAGGAGGAGGAGGAAAAAGATGAGGAGGAAGGTGAGGAAGAACAAGAAGAAGAACTCTCCTTCCGTTTGCATTATGTAATATATCTGGAAGTTTGGAAAAAATAACTATCACAGAAAGCCTGTAACTAGATGAGGCCATGATAGTCTGTGTTTACTAACATAGATGTTACTAGCAATTCATACAGCTATAATGCAAAATAATGCAATGCTCCATGCATATCCATGTTTATAGCAGCATAATTCATAATAGCTAAATCTTGGTAACAGTCTCTGTCCATCCACAGATGAATAAAGAACAGGTAGTATTTATACACACTGGAGTACTACTCTAACATAAAGAAGGATAAATTCGAGTCATTGCAGGAAAATGGATGCATTTTGAGACTATAAGGGAAATAAATCAGACACAAAATTTAAATATCATGTGGTTTCTCTGAAAGACCCAAACTGTAAATCAAGAGCAAAATAAAAGACGGATGGATAATAGGAACTAGAGAGATAGATCTTGTACAAAAGGGAAAAGGAAGCAAGAGGTGGAAGAGAGCGATGCGGGCGAAGGGAAGAAAGAGAATGCGAAGAATCAGGCTGCGTTAGGTACGTGTACCAACTTCCCACGTGGAATGCAATCATTCTGTATCGCAAACATGCACTAATAAAAAATAAAAATGGTGGGGGGAGAACCAGTCCTTCCCTGTAACTTGCCATGTACCCAAATAGGCTCAGGCTAGAAATGAACCAGCTGAATAAAACAGCAAATGCGGTGGGACAGTTTGCTCTCGTACCCGTCCCACGAGCAGCTGACTGCTCTGCAGACCAGGGCTGGCTGGAAACTGCGCGCGGAGTCCCTGACAGGACTAGCGCCACCGCGCGGGCAGCGCTGCTGTGACAGAGGCCTCTGTGCTGAGTAACTCTTCCCCGCTTGGGAAGAGCAGGGGAATGAAGAATGATGGCTGCAAGTGTATCTCTCCATTGTGTGCTTGTTTCAAACCTCATAACCCTTTCGGAGACACAGCACGTCATGTTTTCTCGGGATCTCTAAATATCTGAGGTGGTTTATCCAAGCGTTCAAGAATTTGATTCCGGGCCGGAGATTTAGCTCAGTGGTTCTGGCGCCTGCCTTACAAGCGCAAGGGCCTGAGTTCGATCCCGGTAACCACATACAGTGCTGGGCGTGGTGACTCACGCCCACCAGCTATCAATACCACATACCACAGTGCCGGGCATGGTGGTTCACGCCTGTAATCCCAGCACTCGGGAGACAGAGGCAGGAGGATTGCTGAGTTCAAGGCTTGCCTGGGCTCCATAGTGAGCTCAGGGCCAGCCTGAACTACAAAGCGAGACCCTGTCTCAAAAAAAAAGAATTTGATTCCAAGTTTAGCTTCAGGAGAGATGGAGAGAAAATCAAACGTATTATCTCCCTTGAGTCATGGTACCTTTCTCTCTGCTTTGTGTTGTGATTTTAAATATAATTACTATTAAAGTACTAATGAATCTGCTAATTACATAAGCTTTAATGTACTTAAGCAAAGAATAGTTTCTCCCTACAAGTACCTAATTTACTAGAGGATAGCTAAATTAAGGAGAAGGGATGCCTGAAACAGAGTAATAATTTTCTAGACTGAACAGAATGTAGATGTAGAGAGAAAATTGAATTTGCCCAAATTGGTGAAAGTCAACACAGGAAATGTTCCCATTTCACTTTGAAACATCTTATTTCTGAGTTATCCCTCCCCACACAGAGAATATAAGATACCCTTTCACCACAATGACTATTTCTAAATAGTATGTTCTAAAGTTTAGCAACTTTACAGAGTGAATAACTGTAACTTATGAAGTGAGATTTACAAGTTAACTCTATTTGAGGAGGAAAAAAATGTCAGCCCACACCAAGAATTTTACGTCGCAAAAGAAAACTTAGATTTAACAATGTTTGAATATCTCTTAGGAAAAAAATACTCTTCTCCTGTTTGTCAAGCAGCATTATTTGAGAAAAACAGTACACTCAACATCAGACTTGTACAATCTTAGGTCCTTTCCACATAGTGCTGTGGAATGATAACCATAATAATTCACCCAAATGAGTCACTCTTCTCAGTACCTTTGCTTCAGTTTGGAGTCCTGAAATCTCAGCAAATTGACTTCACCGAACATAAACCCAGATTCATCCTTCATGAGTGGACTCAGCCTAAACCTGAATGATATATCTGAAAAGCCATGCTCACAGCAGCATTAGTCACAAGAGCTACAAGGTAGAAGAAATCCAAATACCTACCCCCAAAGGAATTAACAAGCAAAAATGTGGTGTACATGCACACGGGGGGAGTAATATTCAACTTCTAAAAGGAGGGAAATTCTGACACCTGCTACCACTTGAGTGAACCCCATTATGTTCTGTTGCAAAGACAAATGGACACACACACGCACGCACATGCACTGAATACTGTGTGATTCCACTTACAATCAGTGGACAAATGTATAGAGACGGAAGTAGAATGGGGTTGCCAGGGGTTTGAATAGAAAGGAATAGGCAGCTATTGTTTAACGGGTGCAGAGCCTCAGTTCTGCAAGAGGAGCAGAGTTCTGGGGGTGGGAGGAGGTAATGGTTACACAACAATGTGAAGGCAGTTAACACCACTGGACTGTACACTTCAAATGGTTAAGATGCAAAATTTTATGTTGCATATATTTTACCACAACTACAACATTTATGTGAGAAAACATTATGTTTTTTATTTATGTGAGAAAAACAGAACGTGGCAGGAATTTGAATAATTCCATTTGTATACCTCCTTTTGCATTTGTGTATGACAAAGAAGCTAACATGTAAATAGGGTGTCTTCTAACAAGCAGGAATACAATGACTTGGATGTTTAGGGTAGCGGCCCAACACAGATGACACAGTCTCACATGGGAACAGGCTTGTCAGAAGGGCCGTCACACGGGGATTCGAAGAGCAGCACTCACTGAATTCATCCTAACAATAAGCACAGCCTTGCCAAAGGTCTTGGCAAAGGTTCTCTCCTGTTAGACCTGCCAAAACCTGCTTGATTTTCTTTCTTCTATAACTAGCCAATCCTTTTTTTGGATTAACCTAATCTTTCTTGAACTGTGCAAACACATTCGAAGAGATTCCAGGCTTTCAGATCCAGAAGGTGCTCTGCATAACATGACCTTAGAAATCATAATGAAGATTGTCAATTTCATTTCAAGGAACGTTTTCTCTTGTTCAGGGATTTCAGGGATACCTTATTTTGTGCTGAAGTTTTAACAGCACATGATAAATGTGCTGTTACCTACATGATAAATAAAATATTTACTTTAAATCAATTTTTTTCTGCATTACACTGTTGGTAAATCAAATTTTTTTTCTGCATTATATTACCAGTATCTAGGAGGGTCAATATCAACTCTACATCAAGGACTTATCAATTATAAAAAGAAATCATGAGAATTTACTGGGAGATCTGAAACAAGAATATAAGGAAATGAAAAATAAAATAAAAATTAGGTATGAAATAAACTGAGAAGGAAAAATAAAGCATGTGGTTATAAACGATGTATAGAATGAATCTATTATTAAAAGCTTGATGGCTTCAAGATGTCAGAACTTGTTAGGACAGGGCTAAGTCTGTTGTCTACCATACTAAGGGAGAATGCCAGCTCGGAGGGCTTTGCTTTCATCTCCGAGACAGAAATTTGGTTTAAGGTATGTATTTCAACATGGCACTTAGTAAGACTAGGTGATGATCATGACACAGTAGCTTAAGGTTGTTCTTTAGACTAAAGTAAGGAGTTACTACCTATTGAAAAGTTTGGGGTTATCTTTTAGGAATTTGCTGTAATGAACAAAAAATAATAATATCCCTAGACAAAAATATCTTTTGGAACTATGAAATTATTCCAGAAACAGAATAGTAAAATCATTTAATTTAGAGCATACACTGTAAGATATAGATGGCCTTGGCTCAGGATGTGTACATGAGTAGCACACTGTGATACAGTTCATCAGTTGCTATGTATATGACAAAACACCAAAGAGCAGCATCTACAGTGCAATCTGTTGAAATAGATTCTGGTATTTCTGGACTATTCAGTGCAACATTATATTTCTATCATGTGTATATTCAATGTGCTACATATACTACAGCATACTATACATGTCATACATGTATCTATGAAGGGTAAAACACTAGAGTGCTTTCACAACGTTCAAAGTGTTACTCCATATGTTCTATTTTTTTTTTCATAGAAAAGTGTCTTAGCCACTTTCTGATGAGTCACAATACTCAGTACTAAAAAATTTAAAGAAGAGGTTTCTTTCGGCTCTGTTTTTACAAGTTTTAGTATTGGTGTGCTTGGCTAGATCAGGGCAGAAGCAGCAGGCCACATGGCAGCCAGGAAATATCAACAGTGGATCTGGGAAGCCAGATCCACCTTCCCGGGTCCCGTCCACAGTCCCTGGCCTCTTCAGAGCAGACCCCTCCTAAGAGAAGGTCAGCAATAGGATCCCATAATCCAACCACCTTCCAAACACATGAGGCTTTCCACACCATTTTAGATCTAAACTATAACAAAAGATGAGTTTGTTAAACAAGAACTGACAGAGAATTTAAGACAGGGAACTTCTTGAGGTCCTAACATCTTGCAATGTGCTTGACCCACACAAAGCCATCAAGAAACATAAAATACTAAAAAAAAAAAAAAAAAAAAAAAAAAAAACTACACCTACCTACAACTGGAGATTTTTGTAGCTTTTTTATCTGTTGTCTCTTTCTCACTACCTATGGGCAGACCTAGAAAACAAAAGGAGCAAAACATAAATATGTCAATGTGGTTCTTTTTCTTTCTAGTCATCAGTAAAAGCATTTATTGAGAAAGTAGTTGAAAACTAGTAACAGTGCACTTTTAGAATGTTCCTTAAATTGTCTTTGTTGTTCTAAAATGTTTTAGAAAGAATTACCAAGACCTCAATTGGAAGCAATAGCAAACCAACCCATTTAGGTTTTGTTTAAAGATCAACACTCAGGAGTTTCTTTTCTTCCAAGAAGTGACACAATTAAATCAATAAGCCAAGAAAACTGCAACAATGTATTTATTTGAAATGAACTAGACATTACATGAAGCAGATGAAGATGTAAAATGTATGGGACGCAACTTGTGCAACATTTTTTTAAAAATCACAAATGAAAAAAATCATTTTCAAAGGAAAATGCTGTATCCAAGTCACCTAGGAATATTATAATACAACTGATCTGTTGACTAAGCTTCCAGAATAAAGTTTACTTAATCTTAATAACAGAAAAGATTTCCTCCCCCAACTAAATATTCCTTGGTTCCCAACCGCATATCACATCCGTAAGGCAACCTCCATCACCTGACAAGATGATATTTGTCATACTTGTTAAAAAAAAAAAAAACCCTCCTACAACTAAGGAAAATTCTAGGAAACTCAAGCAACAGATCACTTAGTGGCTCTCAACTAAATGGAGCATGTAGAATCATTATTCTCTAGAACCTAGAAGTTACAGTAAGTTTACTTATTAGTAAGCCTTTGTCACTTAAGAAACCACCTGAATTCAAGGGCATGCTGACTTGTAACAAGTAATTACACCACTGAAGGGGTTTCAGATGTTTTTTATCTGCTCAGCAACATTTCGTGAAACCTTAACTCTTGCCCTCTACGTAAATTTCAGCTCACATATAGCAAACTCTCTTTGAAGAAAATTATACCAAATAACCCATCTGTGGAAACACCAAGTATTGCAAAGGAACAGTGATGATAAATACTGTTTGGAAAGGGAAAAATGCTACATCAATTTTCAGAGGCACTACTGTAAAATCGACTATGAAATGGAGAACTGTATGTCTTCTTTGAAAGTGACTTTCCTACCATGTCGCCAGCATGTTTGCATGTCCCCTAAGAAGCTGTGTAAGGGGCCGAGGCTGGGAAGTTGCAGAACTGTGGGGTTTTGTTCAGCTGGTGCAACTTGACTCTTCATCCCAGTGAATTTCAATGGTTTGTTCTTAAACATTTCACAGTTCTAAATTTTCAAATGGAGGCAGAAAACGGTTAAGGGCTTATCAGAGTCTCTTAAGTGTCCAACGGAAGAGAAACAAGATCTCAATAGAGTAAGTCATCTTTGGAAAATCAATCATAATTGTATTTCATTATCCTAAATTGATGGTAGTGAGAACTATATTGAGAGGTCTCATTATTTGGTAGGAAAATGGCTAAATCTTGTCATTTGAGAACTGTTGCTCCCTACCATGCCAGTCCTTTAAATAAAAAGGCAGAAAATTAATTTGAACAACTTAGGTCCTAAATTAGTGGTGGCAAACCTATGGCACACATGCCACAGCAGGCTGCTTGTATCACTGAAAGCTCTAAAAGGTTCATCATCACTGTCCTAAATTATGTTTTGAGGCCTGATATTTTCAAATGATGCTGGTCTGATATGCTATAAAATTAGCAACCCCCTTTTTTTCCTTTACCTTGACTTGGAGAGATGCAGCCATAATGTCCTGCTTTCTTCTCAAGTATTTCTAAAGCAAAGCTTAATTTGACTCAAAATGCATGAAGATGCAGCGTGCTAGTTGGCACAAAGCAGGGAGAGAGAAAAAAAAAAAAAAACCAATTCCTAAAAAGCCCACAGGAGCATGACTAGCAACCATGTTCCTCATACAGACAACATCAGTAGGAGTGAAGACAGCACATATAAAGTAACATAAACTCTTCCACCTTTCCACCAGTGAGTGAAACATGCTGTTCTTTGGAGAGAAAAAATACATTCATTTTTTTCAAGTATATCTCAATATACAAAGAAGCACTAACTTTATTTCACTATAAAGACAAAAAGATCATATGTGCCCAAGAAGAAATCCTTCTGAACTTCCCTTGGGTGCAGATTTCATGAAGTTCTGACTTAAAAATAACTGCTCTCAATATACATCTACTCATTTTATTTGAAAGTGTGAACCCTTTATGTCTATTTCATGTATGTGTACATAGCGGGCAACAAGAGAAACCGTCTGTTGTTTGTAGAGCGGCTTAGCGGAGGCTGCTGTGATGAGGCAAGGGCCGCCTGCTGAGCGGGGCGCAAGAGCAGCTCCGCAGCTGGGGCGTCCGCAGGCCAGCGGCGCTCAGGCCTTTCCTCTCTCCTGCTCCAAGGGGCACCTTCTGAGGCGAGCGCACGTCTTGAATTATGGCTTATTTCCTGTCTTCGCTTTGTTGTTGGGGTTACAGTTCAGTTCTCGCAGCAGTGATTCACAACTGGCGAGGGCATCTGCTGGCAGGAGCTTCCGGATTTGCTCCATCGTCTTTTGATAAGCCATTTTTTCCTGTTCCAGGGTCCGGATTAAAGTCTTCATTTTGGTTTCTCTGGTCAAAAGATTTTCCAGGTTTGATTCCAGGGCTTGGATCTTACCATGAGCCACCTGTTTGGCAAGAGGGAAAAAAAAAAAAAATCCTCCAAATCAAAAATTTGATTGTCCAAGATTTGATCAAAACTTTGGTTGTTTACTATAGTAACAGTCAGGCCTTATGTATATTATTTCAAATAATTTAATAAAATTTTATGAGATGTAAATGTGGTGGACTTTAACAGGTTTTTTTAGAATGTAACAATGAGCAGTAACAGGGCCCGTGTCTCCTCTCACTGACGCTGGGAACCTTGTCCCACACCCACTGGGGCTCCTCTGAGCTCGTGAGTTCGGAGCTTCCTGACATGACCTTTCAGCGCTCAAAGCCTGCTGCCTGGAAACGCCTCTGACCATCTATCTACTTGGAATCTGATCAGTTTGGGCGGGTGTCAGGGAGCCAAGAAACAGGACGACTCCACTGCAGCATCCCTCACAACTCTGTAACAGTTAAGAACAATCATTAAAACAAGAGCAAGTTTTCCTTCCCTAGTAAGGAAATGTTCAATTAATCATTCTTGAAATTTCCAAGTAGTAAGAGACAATACAGCAATTGCATTTTTTTTTTTTTTTTTTTGCTTTTGAGACAGGGTCTCGCTTTGTAGTTCAGGCTGGCCCTGAGCTCACTATGGTGCCCAGGCAAGCCACCGCGAACTCAGCAATCCTCCTGTCCCTGCCTCCCGAGTGCTGGGATGACAGGCGTGAGCCACCACACCCGGCACTGTGGTATGCGGTATTGATTGTTGGTGGGCGTGTCTCCATGCCCAGCATTATATGTGGTTACCGGGGATCAAACTCAGGACCTTGCGCTTGCGAGGCAGGCGCCGGAACCACTGAGCTAACCCTCCGGCCCTTTTTTTTTTTTTTTTTTTTTTTTTTTTTTTGAGACAGGGTCTCACTTTGTAGTTGAGGCTGGCCCTGAGCTCACTATGTAGCCCAGGCAAGCCTGGAATTCACAGTAATCCTCCTGCCTCTGCCTCTTGAGTGCTGGGATTACAGGCGTGAGCCAACACGCCCAGCATTAACAGCAGTTGCTTTAAAAAAAAATAGTAATATATTATGTTGGCTCTGTTTTGAATAGGACACATGATAAAAACATTTTATGGGCCAGAACTAATATAAGACGAAGCAAAGAAAGCTAGGTGCTGTTCTGAGGGACTAACTACTTTGGAGAACCCTTATTTCTAACCTATTTTCCATTCTCCTTGGTGTTGAGAGGAGATTCACCAAACAGAGTCACACTTGAGTATTTGTCAGTTTGGAGGAAGGTACAATGCTGGGTGAGGGTGGAAGGGGAGGCGTGGGTGGATAGAAACTGTGGAACTATTAGGAAATTAAATTCCAACACAGAGCCCATCTGCCCACAGAAGTTTCTCCCGTGACATGGTTTGGACACCGGTTCCTGTGTTAGGAGTTCCTCAGTGAGGTGATGTTTCAGGTACTGTGACTTTAAGAGATAGGGCCTTGGTGGTGCCCCAAGGTCACTGAAGGAGCTCCCCTAGGAAGGCTTCCCAACAGTTTGCGCAGGACTGTGTTCAGTTGAGGTGAGAGCTTGTTATCAAAGAACAAGACTGACCCCAGTGGACCCATTCTCGCCAAGAACTCTCTCCTTTTCCCACAGCCTCCCATGATGACACCACTTGCTGGGTGGACCCTCATCAGAAGAAAGAACCCCATGCTGTTTGGTTTTCAGCCTGCAAAATTGTAACCTTAAAAAAAAAATCTCTTCTTGGTGAGTTACTAGGCTTCAGGTACTTCATTATTGATATAAAACAGGCTAATATAACTTACAACCCTCGACCCTACTCCAGTCTTTTTTTTTTTTTTTTTTGTACAGGGCATCAAACTCAGGCCCTTGTGCTTCCAAGGTAGGTGTGGTACCACTTAAACTAAATCCCCATCCCGCCCCCAGTCATTTTTAAACCCAGCTCCTCAGGGCATAAATACAAAACACTTATCATAGTAGTTGCTGAGACAGAATACAATGTTATGATTATTTCTTATATCTGTTTGTGTTTATAAATAAATATTTGATATTTGATTTACCCAAATAATTGTAAATGCCTGGATGGCAGGAACTCTATGTTTTATGCTTTCACTCCATTCACCAGAAACACCTTCTCTTTCCCTTTCTGTTTCACCCTAGCCAATTCTCACCATCCATAGTTTTTTGCAAATGTCTTTGGCTGGCCCTCCTACCTTCTCTCGCCATCTTAACCTGTCCGGGTCAAGGTTTCCAGGTTGAACTTTCTAATGCATTGAGGAGGCATTCACGGAGTTCTCAGGCCACATCTTTATTTCTTTACCTGTAGTTTTTCTAGGAGGTCCATGTTCTGTCTCTTCAGTTGGCTGTTGGCCCTCTCCAGCTTCTCCAAAGGTTCAGTATCTTCACATGTATATGAAGACTCCTGAAGCTCATCCTGCAGCACATGGTACTCCACCTCATAGGCATGTAACTGTTTAGAAATATCCATCTCAAACACCTGCCGGGGAACACCAAAGTTAGCCTGGTTGTCAGTACCAGCACTCTCTCTGTGCACGCTGGGATGCAACATTCTACCTGTGAACCTCACATCTGTTTCCAAATATTTATGAATGAGGAGCATTAAGGCACGCAAAAAGGAAAATAGATGTGACTCTCAATACAAGAAAAATTAGATCACAGACTATTTGCACCCAATGGAGACATTCTCATGGCAAGATTAAGATATGAAAATAAATTAATATCCAAGAATATTTTACAACCAAAATAACATTAGTCATTGAGGTAACTGCTGGTGGTAACTAGTAAGCATAACTGCATAGGTTATTTCTACAATACAGAGACCAGAAAGATTTCTGATTTATTTGTCAATGGAGCAGAAAGGTCTTAATAAATGGTTTCATCCACCTGGTCTTCTACACGATCCTCTTGTGAGTCACTTACACACCTACCATACAGACAATCCCCAGAATTGTGTGCTCTGAGTTCTGTTCAGTGCCATACAGTTTAACAGGGCTGCTGCTAATCACCTTTATTATTGCCAAAAAGGAAGAGGTTTAAAAAAGTTAGGGGAAAGGCAGTGCCTTAGTCCAGACGTCCTGGAGGAGATGAGAAGGCAGAGTGATTTAAGCAAGGTATCTATTGCTGATAACTGTGGAGAATAAAGAAACCACACAAAATCTGACCCTACTACTCATTAGAGATATGCAAATACTAGAATTTTAGTAAAGGAATTTCTAGACTAACTAGTCATCCTCGAGACAACATCATCTTTTCCTTGCCTAACAGGCATGGGGATGATGTAGCATTACACATGATATGCACATGCCTTAATCTTCTCTGTGGCTAAAGCAGTAGGGCCGGGGCTGTAGCTCAGAGTAAAGGGATTTAACTGGATTTAACCCCCAGTATGGTGGATGGTGGTAGGGACATGGATCTGTTTTCATAAGCATAGAAAAAGGTCAATAGATCACACATTTTTTAACTAAAAATCAGATTCCACAAAAGTATTTACAATATGGCTCCATTTTTGTAAAACTGTATACATATTTATATATGTATGTAAGCAGAGATATGTGTAAGCCACTTCAAAGATTATCATCCTGGATACTGAATTCATAACTACCTTTATTTTCTTTTTTGTACTTTTCTGCACGACTTACACTTTTTATAATGTCCTAAATAAAACTCATCAAGGTCTCTTTCACTATCAGAGTTCACTCCACAGTTAATTAACTCCAATAGTCAGGCAGCTCTCTCTGATATCAAATCTTAAAATACCTGCCTATAAATTCTGTCCATTAATACTAGTAGTAATTTGTAAAGCCAGGCAATTTCTTCATTAATTTTGAAGACAAGTAACATCTGATTTCAATCCTCCAAAACCACAGTTTTGAACAGCTTACCAGTCAAAAACAAAAAAGATGCTCAAGAATTAATAAACAAGTAAATAATTAGATAGAAACTATACTTTTCTGCTTACAAAGTATCTTGATATATTGCTTCTCAGTCTTTTGTCAAAGATCAAGTATAATATCTGTTCTTACTAGACTATCTTGATACATAAAATTGCTAGTAGATATTTACAGAATAATCTTTAATTTAGGTTTCATGTAGTGGAAGATTATTTTATATAATTACTGAGTTCATATTATACTATTAATTGAAGCATATAAAATACCCTTCCTTATAACAGGAAAGCACAGCAGAGCCAACTATTGTTATTCCCTTCTTGGGAGACTCAAGGTTGTCCAAAGTCACATAGCCAATAGGTGGTGTGGTGCCAGAATGAATTTCAAACACCCTTCTCTCGTCTAAACTCTATCTTCTTTCTGTCATCCCAGTGGACTTCAAAAAAGTGCTAAACTTGATCAGTGTGCAGGAGCATGACTGCAGGACCTACAGTTCTTCTCTTAGACTTGTTCATTCAATCTGAACAACATCAATATTTAACTACCACCTGTCCAGTTCCTATGAAGAGCCGAGGCCTGGATCTATGGTGGGTGGGCAGGTCCTTTTCTGTCTCCATCCCAGAGTCTGTCTCCACTCTCATCCCTTTCCTGTCTCCCAGGGGCAGACCCTGTGAACTGCAGGTCCTGTGCTTCCTTCCTGACTGCATCTGGGTTTGTGACAGCAGGAGAATACAGGGAGCAGGGCCAGCCAGGAGTACAGTACTTCGCCCAGTCCCTCCCCTGCTCGGTTCACCAAAGCACACTAACTGCCCCTCCGCCCTAGTTCCAACTCTCCTAGGTCCTGCTCACTATGAAAGAACTGATCCACAGTGAATGTTTAAATGTTTAAAAAATTACTACTGTAAAAGACACATTGCCATTAACCTTGCTGAAAAACACTCCCCCTCATTTTGAATACATTTATCCCATGGTTCTCCTCACTCCTGAAGGGGGATCCCTTTCATGTCTTTAGTTGCACTGCCATGGCTGCTTCAATGTTCTGAATCAAAACATTTACCTTTCACAGTCATTGTGACTTTAGGAAAGGGCAAGAAGTTGAATAAGGTGGACAAGGACACACCATAATGTTTTGATGAGCTGGCCTTTTTGCTGGATGCCACTCAGCAGTGACATTCACTGCAGTTTTGATGTCTTAGAAATGCAAGAAGAGCTCCAGAGCTGGATCGGAAAGTGGCAAGAATGACAGGACAAGTGTATTCAAAGCCAGAGGGAGTATGTTGAAGGGGGCAGATGGCATTGTGCCTTTTACTGTAGTAACTTTAACTTCAGCACTCACTGTATATTTAGTGTATATGTAGATCATATATATGTATATGATATATTCACTGTATATTCACTGTATATGTAGATCATCCTTGTACACCTTCCACTTGCCCCGTCACTAAAAGGGGAAGGAACAGCCTCCCTTTGTTCTACCTGTGGGGCTCCAGGACACCCATGTTGACTCCCTCAACCATCCCCACACCTCTATAGATGGTCGCATCATTGGAATCAGCAGAGAGAGAGACCCTATCTCCTGATGGAAGATTCACAAAACTTCTTGGAACATTATTGTCCTATTTGGGAGGTGAGAAATAATAAAGGTTCAGAAGATGAGGCCAGCAAGTGCACACCACATAATGAAGAAAAAAGTTCTTGACACAAATGTCCACTCATAAATTTTAATGAAAAAAATTTAGAAGATGCTACAAACCAATTTTTCCAATGCTTGTGTTCTCTCATTACATGGCCTCTTTGTATATTTTACAGTAGAATTGATGATATTTATCAAAGTAAGCCAACCTCATTTTATTCTCAGATCTTCCTGACTCTGTAAGGTCTATCTTTGGTCTCAGCACTAGTTTAAATTAAAAGGACTCCTAGAAAACTCATGATATAACACTGATCCTTATTTCATGAGCATAGCCACACAGACAAGGGCCATGTAGAAATTTCACAACATTTTATTTCTAAATAAAACCAATTAAAGTAAACAACAAAAAGTCTGGAAGAAAATTGTATCTGGCAAGCAAAACTCTATTTGACTGCTAAAGAACTTAATATATAGCCAGGAGAGAAACTACTGTAATCTTATATTTTATCATTATTATTATTTAAATCATACCTGGGTGATAATTTTTTCCATTTCAGAAGTGTTCATATCAGGTAGTCTGCTTTTTAGGAACTCAACAATGTTCTCAAAGTTTTCACATTGCATTATAAGTGTTTCTTGGCTGCCGAGGAGGCTCAGCGCAACCTTAAATATAACTTCAGTTCCCTGAAGAAAAATAAGATCTAAAAGAAGAGACAAATTTCATGGTCAAAACTGTGTACCCACTATCATAAAAAGAGAACTCTTTGTGCTACCAGCATGGATGCACTTGTGTGCATGTGTGCATGCATGTGTGCATGCACATGTGTGTGTATGTATTTTATTCCTGAAGTAGAACAACAGATTATTCTGCAAAGGAAAACGTCAAAATCATATAGCTTTAAAAAATGTAACTGAAACAAATATATCAGAATATTTCACATACTTATTAGAAATTTCAGTAGGCTAAGGTAAAAAAACAACATATACATATATGGTGATCTATGTGTTACTTATAATTTCAAAAGCAAATTTAATGGAGGATAAGGAAACCTCAAAGATTCAGCTACTATTTAAATTGTTCTTCCATTAGAACATAAAAAATCAACAATTATTCAAATTCTCACAATAAAAAAGCAAGTGAGTCAGTTAATACATAGATCATGTTAGAGCAGAAAACTGAAGGAAAAAAACTTTAAAAGTGAAATGAAAACAAATAACAAAAAATATCAGAGGAGAAAAAGAAAAGCTTCCCTTAATCTAAATTCTGATTCCTTGAAAATACAAATATGCAATAGTTTGGAAAAATACAATGGCAAGAAAACTTTTCTTACTATATATGCCATTTTCTGTCAAAAATATACAATGGAGAGTCTTAAAAGGGAAGTGTGCAAGAAATATTTCACACATGGTCATTCTTTTTGCTCCTGCATCTTTTCATTTCATGACAGACTCTATTTTTCACTGAATTCAAAAGAAAAACTTGATTAATTATACAGGTGATAGTTTCAGTCATAATTTCATACCAAGGGACAGAATATGGGGAATATTTGTTTCTTTGAATTCTTAATACCTACCTCCCAAGGACAAATCAATGAGATTTCTGAAATATGGCGTGGAAATACATATATAAAAGGATTGTATATATCTCTCCAATAACTACATATATAAAAATACTTCTAGAAGACTCATTAACAGGAACTCAACCTCCAGAGGTAATTTCACTAGAGAAAAATAATTATGTGTATTAATTAAGTAAATGAGAAATCTGGCAACCACTTGATTTAATGCAATTTGATTTTATGATTTTGCTAGTTTGTTTTCATATTATATTCCAATTACTGTAGTGGTTTATGCCTCTGAAAATAATAATCTGTTATATGTACAAGTGCACATACATCCTCAAAACTGAAGTTTCCCCAAGAAATATTTTTCCTAGTTATTATTCTCTAATATTTTCACTGAGCTCTATTTTATTTCATTTTTTAAAATGCAGTAATGACCTACAAGTGAGCCAATACTTCAGTTAGACTAAAAGCACAACTGTGAATGGATATGGCGAATTTTGCCATGGCTAGATAGATGAGCAGAATACAAAACCTGTGAGAGCCTTGTCGGAGGCTGCTGAGATCGCAAACAACATTAGAACAACCTCCAGGGAAGAGTTGCTGCTGTTTTTATATTTTAGCTTTTTAAAAAGCAGAACTAACTAAAACCTAGGTCTTTTTTGACAAATCTCCCTAAAAACTTGTCAACAGATTTAGGGGTCCCAAAGGAGAACATGAACCATGTCATACTTGCCTTTTTCCAAGTTTCAAGTACCATAGAGCAAGATAAATGTTCCATACCTTCCCCTGCCTATGTTTACTGTTTCTCCCACTATCATAAATACCCAGTTTTAGAGGTGGCAACAACCCCTGCACGGACACGGAAGAAGTGTCACTTAATCATGAAACAGGAATTAAAGTTACAGTGTTAGTAACCAAAAGTCAGATTGAAATATCCCATTAGAAGTAACACCAATAAAGAGTATTACCCTTGGCCCACTTAGAGAACACATTTCTCTGTGTTCTGGAGCCACATTCAAGAAGACAACTACAAAAACAGGTTAAAAAAAAAAAAAACAAATAAAATAAAATAGAGGTAGGAAGATGTATTTTAAAATCAGGAAAACTATATGGAATATGTCCCTCATCTAGATTATTAAAAGCTATATTCTAATTTTTAAGCAAAATAAAAACAAGAGCTCCATTACACCTCACTCGAACACAGGAGTCCATTTTTTTCCTACTGAATCTTAAGTTTACTTAAGACTAATAACGTTTTACATGACTAGCAGAATGAACCAAGCACATTTATTTATTTCTCTAGCAATTTGCTATGCTGTGTAACATGTGGTAAACTAACCGAGGTACCACATGGTTAGAACTCCAAATAAACACTATTTATTTAATAACAAGAGTCTCTTACCAAAAACTCTGGCTACAAATCCTAGTGGGAATTGAGAGGCAAACAGTGTGAGGAACCACGGGGCAGCATAGAGACTCGGGCTGATCTCATTTTCTTCGAGATGGTTGTAGAGCTCTCTGTGGTAATCATGCAGCAGCCTGGACAGTTGGTACATTTGAATCTAAAGTTAATTTAGAGAAGAAAAATGAAATATTATGCTTTTTTTTTTGAGACAGAGTCTCATTTTGTAGTTCAGGCTGGTCCTGAGCTCACTATGTAGCCCAGGCAAGCCTCGAACTCAGCAATCCTCCTGTCTCTGCCTCCTGAGAGCTGGGATTACAGGCGTGAGCCACTACACCTGGCTCTGTGGTATGTGGTATTGATTGCTGGTGGGCTTGAGTCACCATGCCCAGCATTGCTGTATGTGGTTACCGGGGATCGAACTCAGGACCTTACACCTGTGAGGCAGGCCCTGGAGCCACTGAGCTAAATCTCTAGCCCATATTATGCAATTTTGATTGTGCATGATATATACTAACTTGAATTTTATTATTCTAATATTTAATAACAATCCATATATATTCATTAAGTAGCAATGGTATTGTGACTTTATTTTCCTCATAATTTTAAAGTTGATATTCAAGTTCAAGTTCACTCAACTGGGTTTATAAAGCAAGTCGCTCTAAGTCTATCTAAGTCCCTTGAGCAAGGTTTGCTACAATGTTTGTTTGAGTATAATGGACACGCATGGACATAATACTTTCCCTTTTGAAGAAAGCATTGCTTTGGAAATCTAATAGAAACTCTCCTGGCCTCCATTGTAAATACCTATATGTTCAGTGCAGAAGCAAAGCTTGACTGTTTTCAGGGCCCAGAATATGATTCAAGACGGAGTTCTAGCTAAGGCCTTGGACAAGCCACATCACTAAGAGGAAAGGAGGCTTAGAGTGTCTCAGGGTCAGAAGAAGCTTGAGATGTTCCTTCTAATATCCAAGTTATTCCAGTAACAAGTTTTTCATAATATAGGGGATTAAATGAAAAGTGTAGCTGTTTCTGAGTATTTATAGAATTAGACAGGGAAAATATTTCATTTGGCTACTGAGATTATTAGCAGAATTTCAAAAATCATTTTGAAGACATTGCATTAGAATTTAATCTGTTTGTGACACTAAATATAAGACAATAGTAAATAATAAATGTGTGAATTGTTCTTTAATTAATTTTTACCCACAGTTAATGGATGAGTGGTAGTTCAGTGGTCAATGATATAAACTGGACATTTTGTTGTAAAATGTAGACAATGTTTCATTAAATACAGAAGAATTTCTTTCCCGAAAAAAAAAATCCTTAAAACACCACCCTTACAAAGGTATCACTATGAAGATACCTACAAATAACCCAATATATTTTGAATTTAATAACTGTTTGCAGACCATATAGCTAAAAACAAGATGATACCTTTGGGAAAAATCATAAAGTACTATACATAAATATGGCAAATTATGTTTGATCATTATCTACAACACATGAATTTGGAAACTAAGCTTCCACTGTAAAAGGAGGAAATCAAAGAGCCACAGGAAGTCATAACTATAAAGTAAGCAGCGTAGTTAAGTCCAACATAAAAGTTTTTAAATGAGATTAACATCTCAATAAGTAAATTGAAAAACTTATATCTTTGCCTTATAATTCAGAATGAGACACAGTGGCATCTATCAACAGAAGAACTGGTGCTTTGGAAACTAATTCTTTGGAGCACTAGCAAGTGTCCTTAGCAGAGAGAAAAGAAAGCATTTCATCAAAGGCATTCTGATTTTTTTATATAATTGTGATAAAGCCAAGGAGCAATAGTGCAGTGTTTAATATTTTTTTAAAGAATCTTATTTTAAACCTTTCTCCCAACTCCCAACTTCTAAGCTTGGGATTAAGGACATTTCTTCCATCAATACCTATTTGGGCAGATGAAGAAAAACTTTCAAGCTTCTTTCAAGGGAAGCATTAATAATAAAATCCTATCTGTTAAAAGTGAATAATCTCCAACTATTCTTTATCAATCACATGACAAATCTCCAGATGGAAGAGATAAAACCAAGGAGCATGCAGAGATGAGAAGGTAGAAGAAAAGTTGTAGGAAAGAGAAGACCAGTGACTTCAGAGAAAAAGATATTACTGTACACTCAACATAGAAATTAATAGGCACAAAGCATGAGGAAATAATAAATATTTGAAGTTAAAAGAGAATTCAACCTCATTTTACAGATAGGTAAGCAAAATATGAGTCTGGAGTACCCAATCTCACCACCAGTGAAGGAAGAATCAGAAATCCTATCAAGAAAATCTACTCACTGAAATAACCATTTATGTACATTTGTGCAAGTGTATTGCTTGGAACAAAACACTAATTTCTTGTTCTAGCAAGTAGAAAAGGTTTTATACTGCACTTTATTAAGTGCAAAGATCTACACTTAAAATAAGGTCCCACAAGGTCCTTAATATTGTATCCTATAAGAATGTTGTCATCAAAGGTTTCTAAACATGCCCATTTTCAAAATTAAGAGACACAATTTGGGGACCTTGTACTTGCAAGGCAGGTAGTAGTGCCACGGAATTCTATCCCCAGCCCTATAAATCTAATTTCTATGAGTTTTGTCATGTCAAATGAATAAAGAATTTTTTTAGTGACAAAATCATTGCATTTTAAAACTATGACAGCTGCATCTTTTTGTTTATGGTTCACACTCAAACACTAGTCAAGAGAATTTTCCACACATGAAAAAGAAATTATTTTCAGAGCAGAGGATTGAAGCTAGAACCTTCACGCTGAGCTAGCTCTCTAGGATCCTCCCCTTTTTATTTTTAGACAGTCTTCTCTAAATTACCCAAACTGAGCTTGAACTTGTGATCTTCACACCTCAACCTCTTAAAAATGTTGGAATTACAGGGCCAGAGGGTTAGCTCAGTGGTTCTGGCACCTGCCTCGCAAGCGCAAGGACCTGAGTTCGATCCCCGGTAACCACGTATAATGCTGGGCATGGAGACACGCCCACCAACAATCAACACCGCATACCACAATGCCGGGCGTGGTGGCTCACGCCTGTAATCCCGGCACTCGGGAGGCAGAGACAGGAGGATTGCTGAGTTCGTGGCGGCTTGCCTGGGCACCATAGTGAGCTCAGGGTCAGCCTGAACTACAAAGTGAGACCCTGTCTCAAAAGCAAAAAAAAAAAAAATGTTGGAATTACAGACCTGCACCGCCAGTCTGGCTCTGATTCTTTGAAATTCTTTTTTTTCTTTTTATTTTTTTTTTGAGAAAGGGTCTCACTTTGTAATTCAGACTGGAACTGAGCTCACTATGTAGCCCAGACTACCCTAGAACTCACAGGAATCCTCCTGCCTCTGCCTCCCAAGTGCTGGAACTACAAGTATGAGACACCACACCTGGCATTATGCTATGTGGTACCAGGGGTGGAACTCGGGACCATTGTTCCCGAAGTCAGAGTTAAGTTCTTACAATGGTGCCAATGAAGTACAAGCAAACCTTTTAGAAAAAAATGAAAGACAAAACATTTCATAGTCATTACCTGACCCATTAAGAGATAAATGAATCCTCATTACCTAGCTACCAAGTTACTGCATTTATGTGTTCTGGAGAAGACATATTGTACACTTCTAAGTAAACTAAAACAGGTCCCATTCATCTACCCAAGTAAGTCCAAACTCCCTTCATTGTGTCGTGCAACTCAGAAGAAAGTTGGTACCAAGAATGCTGGCCTCCCAAGTTCTTTATGAAAAGCCACCAGCTCACCTGGAGTGACGTCATGTCTGGTCTGTACTGCTTGCGGAAGCCTAGGTCATACATGAGGAATTTCAGCATTTCAAAGGCTTGCTCTTCACTCATGTGCAGAAGCAGGACACCGGCCACAAAGCTGATCCCCTGGCAGTAGCCCACTTCTTTGTCCAGCAAAGAATATGCTTTCAGAAGGTTAAAGAGTGATAGCTGCCCTGCCCCAAGCTGTACTGAAAAGTAAGGGTGAGTAGGAAATGTCCTTCCTGCAGAGGAAAAGTAGAGAAAAATATTTTCAGATGCCTGAAGCTTTGGACAGCAAAGTGAAAATACAAATTCATGCAATTCAGTAAGTTCTGGGACTAAATGAATTCTCTCTTTCAAACAGGTAAGCTGAGTTGTGTTGCTTCATCTAAGAGTCAGTAAATCTGTCTATGTCTCTGTCCCGATCAGGTTTTACTTACCAGGCAACAACTCTAACCTCACACATATGAACCAAGGGCAAATAATTTTTGGTAATCAGCACTTTTCTCTAGCAAAACAATAAAAGAAAATCCACAAAGATATGCAAGAGAGATCATAGGAGAACAGCACATACAATTCATCCTGACTATAATTCCAGGAAAGTTCTAACTTCTTAAAGACCACCTTCTAAGCAAAATCAGAATTCTGTAAGAGGAATCATGTTATTTAAAAAGAATTCTAAAGATATGTATCCCTGTTTTTCTTGTAATAGGACCCTGGCAAGAGTTTCTACTTTTTGTTTTGCTTTTGTTCAATTTATCATTTAGGAAGTATTTCTTTTCAAATACCCTGTGAGGTCTGTCTGTTCCTTAAAATACTTCCATAAACCATGTAAAACCCTTTTGCTTCTTCCCTTTTTTCTAAAAAAAAGACACATATACGTCCAATGAAAGCAAAGAAAATAAAAGTTGTGCTGATGTGAAAATAAATTCCCCTGTTAAATTTACCTCTGAATGTGAAGGGACAAGGGAGATGCTGGCCAGCAAATGAACTCAGTCTTCAGCCCTAAAAAAGCTGGTGCTAAGCACCAAAACTGACGCGCGTTCTGCTGTAAGGCTGTAATCACTGGTCTGGGATTTCCTTCGTACCACACATGAAATGACTGTGAAATCCTTACTCGTGTCAGTTAGAATTTGCAAGAACGCCATATTCTAAAATGTTTCCAACCACATGTGCTTAAAAGTGATCCCCCCCCCCCCCAGGGCCAGAGGGTTAGCTCAGTGGTTCCGGCGCCTGCCTCGCAAGCGCAAGGTCCTGAGTTCGATCCCTGGTGACCACATATAATGCTGGGCGTGGAGACACGCCCACCAACAATCAACGCCGCATACCACAATGCCGGACGTGGTGGCTCACGCCTGTAATCCCAGCACTCGGGAGGCAGGGACAGGAGGATTGCTGAGTTCGCGGCGGCTTGCCTGGGCACCATAGTGAGCTCAGAGCCAGCCTGAACTACAAAGCGAGACCCTGTCTCAAAAAGCAAAAAAAAAAGTAATCCCAGCACTCAGGAGGCAGAGACAGGAGGATTGATGAGTTCGAAGCTTGCCTGGGCTACATAGTGAGCCTCAGGGCCAGCCTGAACTACAAAGCGAGACCCTGTCTCAAAAAAAAAAAAAAAAAAGTGATCCCCCCCAGGAACTGATAAGATTAAGTGTGCAGAAAAAGGGGAAGAAATGAGAAAATAAGAATATGCTGTGAAATACAGATGGCTACAAATAAGAGTGGACTAAGCAATTCTTCAAAAGTATCATTTTACTTTCCTCTCTTACACATTTTTCTAAAGAAAACTATAAATACACTGTCTATCCAAGAAATTTGAGTCTAGCTCCATTTCCGCCTCAGGCCTGTCCCTGAAAACTGATCTCCTCCTCTTCCTCATGATTAGCATATGTGGGTTAATCCGAATGGGGACCCCTCAACCTTGGTTTTATCACTGACACAGACCTACAGCTCCGCCGGGGACCCTAGGGACTGGCTAGTCCAAAGTCCCCACCTAACAAAGAAGACTGAAAGGCAGAAGCAAAACATCTAGTCCAAGATCACAGTTAGTGGTAAAAGCCGGACAACACAAGCGTTCTATGCATCCATTTTAATTTTACTACTCCTACAGAGTATTTACTAGAGCGAGGCTCTGTCCCAAAGCTGCTTGCTACCCACAAGGAACAGAGGTAAACATTCAGGTTTGGTCAGTGATGTTTTTGTAAGTCCTAACGTAAGATTATGCCCAATATAAAACAACCTCCTATTTACCCTCAGAGGGTTGAGTAACATATCCGGTCCCTGAAAGGTACTGCACCTTCCAGGACTCATGAAGTAGTCAAATAACAATATTTACATATTTTTAAATAATAAAGTTTGTATAACATATTAGAAAAAAATTGAAAATATAATTTTTAAATCACACCGTTTTTATGGTTCTGATACTAGAAGTTCTCTCACAGGAATACGTACTCACCCGTCAGCAGTGAGAAGATTTTCTATCATCTGGGAGGGGTCATGATTTCAACATCATCATCATTAATTATGTTGTTTCTTTTCCAAGGGTCTTAAAAAGTGACCCCCACCTTTCTTTCTGACAAGAATAGGCTAGGTCTACCTGGCACGGGCTGTGTCTATACCCGCTTGTGTCCCAAAACTACTCGATCGTTCCTGGGACCAACAACTGTACCGGTCTTTAAATTTTTAAAATTTTTATTTGTTTTATTTTGTTTTGTTTGAGACAGGGTCTCATTATGTAGTCCAGGCGAGCCTTGAACTCACAACAATCCTCCTGCCTCTGCCTCCCAGGTGCTGGGATGACAGGCGTGAGCCACCATGCCCAGCACTGCGGTGTGTAGGATTGGGGATGGAACTCCAGACCTTGCGCTTGCCAGGCAGATTCCAGAACCACTGAGCTAAATCCCCAGCCCCTGTACTGCTCTATAAAAGATACCTAAAAGGTTTGTTTTTATCAGTGTGTACAAGAATTCTTAATACATCTTTGTGAATTCTTTAATCTCCACTTAACCCATTTTAACTTATTTCCACATCAGCACTGGTTGAGATATACTTTCCATTCCAAACCAAAGTCACTTGTTCAAAATTCAGTCAGTATAGGAGAGCATGCCAGTGGGTCAATTATGAGATGACTCCTTGTACAGAAGGAAAGTTCTAGGGCATAAATTTCATTTTATACTCAAGCATTTGTAGTGCCTTTGGCAAAGAAGGGCAACAGCTGTGCAGGTACCAACAGATCCTGTCCTTCAAAGCCCACCACCAAAAGCAAACAGCTTGTTCACTTGCATAACTGTAATCAGTGACACACATACCCAGATCCACAAGAATCGCGTGCTGCTGTGCAGTGAGCTGCTTGAGAAGCTCCTTGTAGGATATGTCAGGAGGCTGGTGTTTATTAGGGAGTCTGTGTCTCAGACGGTATTGTAAAGCCAGGAACTGCCAAATTTCTCCTCGTCGACTTTTGGGAACTCCTGCATTAAAGAGATGAAAAACAAAGCAAAGCAAAACAAACAAACAAAACAAAACAACAGCAAAGCTGTGAGCCTCAGAATAAAGTTGCCAAACTGCAGTTAATGAACTATGTAATTCTTGGAAACAAACAGTTGTACTGTCCTGCGTGCCATCCTCAGGTCACACAATACAATGTGGTGACAAGCATGTTGTGACAAGTTTAGTTCTATTGCTCCTGACATCTTGTAAACAAAAGCCCTCAAACAATGATAATAATAGCTATATTAGCAATAACACCAACCAATACAGAGTGACACCTAATAACAGATTAAGAAGTTTTAACTACTGACCATGGTCATTCACAAAAAGAAAATGCTAGGAGCTAGCTGATTCCTAATAGTACCACTTTACAGATGGGAAAGTTGGTACAGAAAGAGATTAAGTAATCTGCCCAAGTTCACATGGTTAGTAAGTAGCAGTACAGAACTATAACCCTGAAAGTCTGGTTTCAGAAGCCAAAACCTGAAAGCCCAAAATTTATTACTGCCTAACTTCACCTTTTATTTGGCTTGAAGACAGCAACAAATGCTAATCCTCACATCATAATTTCTAAATGTCTGCCATCCACTAGCAATTTTGTAAAAAAAAAAACATTCTTGGGCCCGGAGGGTTAGCTCAGTGGTTCCAGTGCCTGCCTCGCAAGTGCAAGGTCCTGAGTTCAATCGCCGGTAACCACATACAATGCTGGGCATGGTGACTCATGCCCACCAGCAATCAATACCACATACCACAGTGCCGGGCACGGTGGCTCACACCTGTAATCCTAGCACTTGGGAGGCAGAGACAAGAGGATTGCTGAGTTCAAGGCTTGCCTGGGCTACATAGTGAGCTCAGAGCCAGCCTGAACTACAAAAGAGAGACCCTGTCTCAAAAAAGAAAAAAAAAAATCATTCTTATACGATCATAAAAGGAAAAAATAGTAAAAATAGTAAATGTAATAAGAAGGTATAATTAAGCATTCCAGAATTGCATTCAGCCATTATGAAGAAAATACTTAGCATTTACAATGAAATACTGACCCTATGATACTTAAAATCCAAAGTGTACCAGTTGAAAGTATGCTAAATCTATCTTTTCATGTGAAGAGACAAGAAGTGTGGGAAGGACAAAAATTTAAAACTACAGCCGGGGATCTAGCTCAGTGGTTCCAGCCTGGCAAGCACAAGGTCCCTGGTTCGATCCCCGGTAACCACATACAACAATACAGGGTGTAGTGACTCACGCCTACCAGCAATCAGTACCACACACCACAGTGCCAGGCATGGTGGCTCATGCCTATAATCCCAACATTTGGGAGGTAGAGGCAGAAGGGTTGCTGAGTTTGAGGCTAGCCTGGGCGACACAGTGAATTCAGGGCCACCCTGAACTACAAAGTGAGACACTGTCTCAAAAAAAAAAAAATTTAAACGCATTTTATGTAGGTAACTTTATTTCACTCACAGTTTCCAGTTTGTCAAACTAGATCTGAACGGTTCCTGAGCTCCAGTTGATGAAGGGGAGGTTTAAAGGCAGTATTGTTTTCTGAAAGACTCAGTGTTTGCACAAAGTACAAGTGTTACATCCATCAGGTGTTACTGCTCGGCTCAGGCCTGAGCTGATTTATAAGCCCCCAAAACAATATAGTACTGAGCTACCTGTGTCAGCCCAAGACCTGCCACACACCAGAAGACCATGGTAATGTTCCCACCCTTCGAATTTCTTCTTCCTGCTGTTTCCTCTATGGAACTCCACACTCTCCCATTTGACGGGCCAGACCATTACTATTCATCTCTATGGATGGGCCTAACTGTCATTTTTCTGCTGAAGCTTTCACTGTTATCACTAAGAACAATCCACTTTTTCTATACAGTTTCATTCACACTGTAATGTTCCCTAAGTTTATACATATGCTTATCTGTTTTCCCCAATGTACATGGTGAGTTCCTCAGTAACAGTGAACATACTTTCATCTCTGAAAGATGGAATCCACAAATACCTCTTGCTATTTAAACATTTGTTGAATAAATGAATGATAGCCTATGTCCTTTTTAGAGAATAACTTTCATTAGCCTATTAATAAATCACTGTTAATATGAGTGGGCTGTTTTTCTATCCACACAACAACAGATTTCCAAGGCGTTAATTAAACAATATTAATTGGGCCTCTATTATGTAGCAGAGAACAGAGATGGCACTGAGTATGTTTCATCTCAGAGTGATGAATAAATCCATTCTCCGGAAAATCAGTCTAATCCATCCACCTATCTATCCAGGAAGTAACTTGTGTAAGTATTTTGGAGGCTGTGCAGGTGGAGCAAGAAAAACACTAAACAAGCCTCTACATGAATATATTATTACAAATTGTGCTCTGAGCAAATGGTATTTGAATTGAGACCTAAGAGAGAACAGAATTCTCCAGGCTGAGTGTTGACAACAATCACTTCAGGAAGAGGGCTGCGTGAGGACGTAAGAGGCTCAGAGGGAAGGAAGGACAAAAGAGGTCTAAGAAGAGCAAATGGAAAAGAAAGAAACAGGAGAAGGTGGAGAAAGAAGGCAGGCAGACGCCAAGAAGGGCTGTAACTAGCCTGGGATACAGTGGCACCCAAGGAGTTTGCCATCTCCGCCGGACACAGTACAAAGTCCAAGGAGCAGAAATGTCATCAGAGAGATGGAAGAAGGAGAGACCATGGAGCCACAGGGGCAATGTGAAGAAGGTTTGAATTATGTCTAAATTGTGCACCCTAAGCCATCTTTAAAACTCATACCAAGGAATTGTGAGATCTGCAGCCCATGCACCTTCCATTAACCACTATCTTCTCTCCCAGATCAACTCTTCAGTATAAATCTTTAGAATTTCCAAATATTCAAAGGAAAAGAACAAGACACCAGGCTTGTAAACATGGCATTTTACAAAGTAAATCTTAGCTCAATCTGAACCGCAAACTTTTAAAACAAGATTATCAGGGCTGGAGATTTAGCTCAGTGGTTCTGGCGCCTGCCTAGCAAGCGCAAGTCCCTGGTTTGATCCGCAGTTACCACATACAACAATACTGGGCGTGGTGACTCACACCCACCAGGAATCAGTACTACACACCACAGTGCCGGGTATGGTGGCTCACGCCTGTAATCCCAGCACTCAGGAGGCAGAGGCAGGAGGACTGCTGAGTTTGAGGCTGGCCTGGGCTACATAGAGAGCTCAGGACCAGCCTGAATTACAAAGTGAGACCCTGTCTCAAAAAAAAGAAAGATTATCAGATTTCTTTGGGTATTCTGCAGTATTTTATACTCAGTTTATGCAAATCATGGGAGACTCTCATTTTAATATTTTAAATCTGGGTCATACCAATTCCACACAAAATATTTACATTGTTGTTTGAATTTTAGATGTTTAAATATCAGGCATTAATATATCAGGTAACAATTTAGTAGTAAATAAAATAAAAGGGCTATTTAAAAATGATTTCTCTAAAGTGAATGAAGAAATGGGAGGATACAGGTAGAAAAGGAGTAGTTAGTAAGGTAAATCTGTGTATATATATAAATACACTGGATGTGTGTGTATATAAACACACACATATATATTCGTGTGTAAATATATACATATATAAATACTGTTCTCATAAAATTATGGAAATGAGTTGAACTCATAAGTACAAACTATTTTCACGACAGTGATCAAAGATTTCTACCAAGGCATGCACCTCTTCCTTGGTAAAAGCAGAAAACAGCTGGCTAAAGCAAACAAGAGGGTGAAGAAAAGGGCCCTGTCACCTCCTCAGAGCACTAGCTCCATCAGCATCATTGTTTTTAACCAACCACATTAACAAAGTACAAATGGAAACAAATTACTTTCCTTGCTTTATAAGCAAAAGCATGAAGACAAAATTGTCTGAGCTACAAAAATCAAAAACTTCTGAGGTTTCTTCTGAAAAAGAAATACTACTGAAAGTATCACGAGTACCTTCTTTGAGAATAGTATGAATATCTTCCATGTCACATCTGATTTTGGCTCTGCAGTTCAGCAGCTTCTTATCCCATGTTATTAAGACCTCCTTCTGACATACTCCGACTTCTTCATAGTCTAACTTCACTTTCCTAGACTGGAGTTCATCTCTTCTTGCTAAGAAAAAAAAAATAACTTTGGAATAATGTTTTTGAAAAATAAACATTTAATTGTATTAATAAAATCATACTCAATGACTCTTAGGAATCAACCACTAAAATCAAAAACTTTTTCAAAACTTAAGACAATATAGAAAGTCTAAATGACCTTGAGTCATTTCATATGATAAAATATATGCTATAACTTTCTAAAGAAGTTTTACCCTGTATCTTACACATAATAATTCTTCTAAGCATTAAAAATAAACCATGTGATGTCACAACTTCAACTTCTTAAAAAATATAAGAGCCTCAAAAGTGACCACTTAGGGATGGAGATTTAGCTCAGTGGTTCCGGTGCCTGCCTCACAAGCACAAAATCCTGAGTTCCATCCCAGTAACCACATATAATGCTGGGTGTGGTGACTCACGCCACCAGCAATCAATACCACATACCACAATGCCGGGCGTGGTGGCTCACGCCTGTAATCCCAGCACTCAGGAGACAGAGACAGGAGGATTGCTGAGTTGGAGGCTTGCCTGGGCTACATAGTGAGCTCAGGGCCAGCCTGTACTACAAAGCGAGACTCTGTCTAAAAAAAAAAAAAAGTGACCTCTTACATTGTTACAAACACCATTAAAATGTTAGTATCTTATATGATAAATGTAAGATAATGCTTCACAAACTTTAATTTAGAAATATTTAACCATGCTAACCTCATCCATTTTTTCTATTTTGAGTCATCCCACTGCCCTTACTAGTGTGTCTTACTGTTCCTTAACAATCTTTCTTTTTTTGTGCTACAAATTGAACCCAATGCCTTGTACAGACCAAGCACACACTCTGCCACTGAGCTACAAGCCTAGCCTCTCTTTTTAATGATTTTTAAAATTCAATTCAGGACCAAAGATTTAGCTCAGTGGTTCCAATGCCTGCCTAGCAAGTGTGAGGTCCTAAGTTTGATCCCAGCAATCACATACAACAATCCCAGGCATGGTGACTCATGCCCACCAGCACTCAGTACCACATACCACAATGCCGGGCATGGTGGCTTAAACCTGTAATCCCAGCACTTGGGAGGCAGAGGCAGGAAGATTTCTGAGTTTCAGGCTTGCCTAGGCTACATAGTGAGCCCTGGGCCAGCCTGAACTACAAGGGGAGACCCTGTCTCAAAAAAAAAAAAATCATTTCGGGGCCGAAGGGTTAGCTCAGTGGTTCCGGCGCCTGCCTCGCAAGCGCAAGGTCCTGAGTTCGATCCCCTGTAACCACATAC
This sequence comes from Thryonomys swinderianus, assembly GCA_004025085.1. NCBI lineage: Eukaryota > Metazoa > Chordata > Mammalia > Rodentia > Thryonomyidae > Thryonomys > Thryonomys swinderianus. Next base: position 65,868 of record PVIC010000149.1, on the reverse strand, counting down.
AATGCTGGGCATGGAGACTCATGCCCACCAGCAATCAATACCACACATACCACAGTGCCGGGCGTGGTGGCTCACACCTGTAATCCCAGCACTCAGGAGGCAGAGGCAGGAGGATTGCTGAGTTCGAGGCTTGCCTGGGCTACATAGTGAGCTCAGAGCCAGCCTGAAATACAAGGCGAGACCCTGTCTCAAAAAAAAAAAAAAAATCATTTCACTGAAATTAACACTAATTCCATTTTTTAAATAATACAGCACTATTTTTCATTTGATGGTCTCAAATATGGGTTCAGAACTCATTAAAATAATTGCCACAAAAGCAACCAATATCTTGAGTTGTCTCTATCCTGATTGAGTGCAAAGGTGTAAGGAAACACAGATATACAAGCATACCTCCCTTCTTTCATTAGGGTCCCCTGAACAAGACTCTCAAAAGGTAGGCTGTAGGCCCTGACACACCCTGAGCCTCCCCAGCCCCCTTACCTTCTGCAACACAAGTCTTTGTTACACTTCGAAAATCCTCGACAGCACAAAAGCAATAGCAAAATGAATGTTACGCTTTACTTACTGTTCCAAAGGGTTAAAATATTTCAAAAACACACTATTCTTCATTTTAACAGGTGAGCAAAATATTCCCACCGAAAAGTCAAGTCACATCAGAAAAGAAATCCCACGACAGAAGTATTTCTCCTGGTTACCACTAGATGGCTTTCTAACACAGTTTAGCTTTGCTTCTCAATATTTGCTATTTCCCTATAATAACCATATAATTTTTTTAAAAGGAGTAACTTTACTAAACCTAATAAACACTACTGCATAGAGCTTATTAATGAATTGCTTCAAAAGGAGCAAAGCATATTTTTTTCTCAACTTGGTCCATTTAAGACAATCTTAAACACCCACTTTATGAATATGCCTTGTGAATGCAATGTAGGAAGAGTTAACATTGCTTCAGTTGGATAATTTACAGGCGTACTTCTCACCTGCTTAGAATTCTACTAGGTTAAACTACTTCTGCCTTTGTTATTTAAGTGCAGAAGTACACAGAATTGATAACGGGCTGGAGATTTAGCTCAGTGGTTCCAGGCAGCAAGGTCCTGAGTTGATACCCGGTAACCACATACAATGGTGGGCGTGGCGACTCACGCATGCCAGCAATCAATACCACATACCAGTGCCAGGCGTGGTGGCTCACGCCTGTAATCCCAGCACTTGGGAGGCAGAGGCAGGAGCACTGCTGAGTTGGAGGCTTGCCTGGGCTCCATAGTGAGCTCAGGGCCCACCTGAACTACAAAGCGACACCCTGTCTCAAAAAAAAAGAATTGATAAAGCTTTCTCAGAGACTACTCTAACCATTGGCTCCTTCCTTTCTTATATTTTAAAATTATATAATCTAACCAATCTCCAAGTGGACATGTAATCACTTCTATTAATGACGTCTATTTCTTTAAGTCCAAGAGCTGAAAATACAAGGCATATTCAGAAGAGTCAAAGAGCCAAGAAGAACAAATTTAAGTCCCAGAACTTGTTCTGCAGGTCTGTCATTGATCTTAGGTTAACTTCTCACCCTGTTAGTCACTAAATACTGCAGGTGATGGGACAATGAATCTAGCTACACCCGAAGGCTGTGTTCTGCTCAGTCACTGATTATTAAACTACCCTTCGGTGTTTAATAGGATTTTTGCTTCTACATGCTCCCTACTGAAATATAATTTCAGACTTTAAAAGTTTACAGAAAATGGTAACCACCTTCTTTCAACTCTTTTTTTTTCTGTTTATGAGTTGTTTTTATTCCTGCTGAGATTTTTGAAAACTTGAGTAAATATACATTTTGTCACACAGAACTTTCAAAAGCCATGCCAATAATAATTAATTGAAATTTTAAGGGGAATAATTGATTTCCTAAGAATATTTAACATTTTGTGGCTTTTATTCTGCTAAAAAAAGGAATAAAATAGGTCTTTGAAAACTGGGTAAATATTGTTTAAATTGATTTGAATAAGTAATAACAATAGATACTAAACTCAGAAACATAAATATCTGTACATAAAAAAGCTTTTAGGAAGATAATGCAAGCCAGTAAGAAACCAGTAACCTTAAAAGTTAAAGGATCCACTTAAGCAACATAACTCACTGCACAGATATAAAAAAACAAGGCCCTTTTAGGTCAAGCAATTTAGGTTAAGCTTTTTTACATTTCTGAGACTTTGATATTAAGCATCTCCTCTGGTTCTATCAATACTGTGGCAAACTGTGTCATTCTTTCAAAAGGCTGAAAAATATGTTCTAAAGTATTTAGTATCATAAACAGCAATCACACAAATCATACAACAGCTACTCTAAATTATTTAACTATAAATTTGAGTTGAATGATTTTCAAATAGAAAGTTTATAAAACATTAACAAAAACAGGAATTCTGATTTGATGAGAATTTTTAATAATTAGTTGAAAAGAAAATTTGCCTGCTCGTATTAAAAGGTTCTTAAGTAATGCAGTGACATTAAATTTTCCATAATGAACACACTGATTCCATGTTACCTAAATTACCCAAATGTAGCCTAAAAGCTCCTGATGTTTTAACTCTATTAAGCAAAAACACAAATACAAGAAGCTGATTCCTACCATGTCATAACCATTTAACAAAATGGAAATAAAGAATTATAACCCACAGATATTCTAGTTAAATCACATCCATAAGAGGAAGCATGAGCAGCCATGCAGGCCATCTGCCTTGTTTGAAGAGCTAACCTTCAAGTTTCTGGTTTTCTTTCTCCATTCGAAGCAACAAGATTTGCTGATGTATTGCTTTTTTCCACAAACTCTTTAGCTCTTTTGATTTCTTTCTCTCTTCAACCTTTTCTGGGTCATCCTCACTGGACAAGAAGAGAACCAGAGGTTCCTCCTCCATGGTGGGAGCGAGAGGCGACAGTGGCAAAAGCTCATTCCTGTCCAGTCCATCTGCAAAGAAGAAAACCGTGAGAGGCATTCCTCGGTAGTAACCCAGACTACACAAGTTTTCTCTGGCATCAACACGCTCCCATCTTAATTCATCCACATTTAAAGGTGTTCACAAAGTCACTTTCCCAGTGACTATTCGTTTCCGGAACTAGTAAATTTAAGTAAATTCACTAGGCTGAATTCCCCTTCTAGATTTGCCTCTCACAGTGAAACAGAAGTATATGTCATCTCACCACTTCTTCTTTCTACACAGAAAGCCCTGGGAGAGGGTCATTCCAAAATGAACTGGCCTTTCCAGCACTTCTGCAATTCATCTCCATGTCTTCACTGGCTATGCAAAGCAGGACTGCATGGGCAGGTACAGTGTTTGTGATTTCCTAGAGTCCACAGCCACCACCAGAGTCATCAGAAGGGCAGCTGAGCAGTGCTGGGCCTTTCCTGGCTGAGCACTGAATGCCGCTGTTCCCTCTCCCGCCAAGTCTTCTTAACTGATCTGGAGCTCATTCTCTCTCCTTCTGGGCCACTTCCCACATACTTCTAACTATTTTCCCATTAATAAACATGATCCTATCTCTTAAAACATCTCAATGACTGCTTCTAGTGCAGAGCACGAAGTGCAGGCTCCTGGGAATGCACAGATCACTGCCACACTCCAGCCTCATGCCCCTTTCCAGTCTCACTCTCCACCTTATGGACCCTACGTGCTCTTTCTCAGAATTCTCTGACCCACAAAGTTTGCTCACATGACTGTGAAATGTTGCTAAGTTAAGTTTCTTCCTATGATGAGTTTAAATATTTTTTGTGAAGCAGTCTCTGACCGTCCTCGGCAGAGGTAATTTTACCTTTAGTGATGCCAGTCTCACTCTTCTTTTTCTTTCTGTAATTCACTGACCTCTGCCTTTCTTATTTACAATCTCATGCTTTGTTGGCTTTTTCTAGCAAACTGAGTTGACACTCAATACATATGACTTTTGGCTCTCTTAGTTTTAAATGAACACATTCTTGGGCATATGAAATGTCCTCTAAATCCTGTGTAGTTGTGATATGTAGGGTATGGACCATCCTACTTTATTCCTTCTAGTTTTTAGGAGCAAGTAAAGTTTGAAAAAAAACATCAGATTTTTCAGTTGTCTTTTTTGTTGTTTTTTGTAGTGGGGATCAAACCCAGGGTCTTGTGTTAGCTATGTAAGTGCTCTAACGCTTAGTTACACTCACAGCCCAGTAATGTCTCAAATTAATCCTTCCTTTTGTCAGTATGTCCATTCATCCTTCCTTCTTCCAACATTCCCTCTTTTCTTTCCCACTGAGATCAAAGAATATGGTGGACATGTTCATGATTGCGTGCAGCCTGCTGAAATATCTTTTGGCCAAGTACATTGTTAATTCTATGAGTGTTTTACATGTGCTTTAAAAAGGGTGAATTTTCTCTGCAAAGGAAAGGTCCTGTATAAATATTAGATCAAGCTTGTTCAGTTGTAATACTCAAATATTTATTTATATTTAATTTTCAGAGAGGAATACATTAAGAGCTCCCATGAGAGCTACTGGTTTGCCTCCTCAAAATTCTTTTGAGTATCATTTTTTCGCTCTCTAGGCTATATAATAATGTACATTCTCATTACCGTGATAGCTTTTTGTTTAATGTCATAATTATCACTTTGGATGTTTCTGCTCTACATTCTAATAGGCTTAATGTTTGAAGAAAGCTGCCAGGCTGCCAGGCTCTCTCTCTTTTTTTTTTTTTTTTCTTTTTGAGACAGGGTCTCGCTTTGTAGTTCAGGCTGGCTCTGAGCTCACTATGTAGTCCAGGCAAGCCTCGAACTCAGCAATCCTCCTGCCTCTGCCTCCCGAGTGCTGGGATGACAGGCTAAGCTCTCTCTTTTGACTAATATCTACTGAGTGCAATATATTCTATTTTTATTGTGCCATATATCTATGTCATTTTCTTTTAAATATAACTTTTGCAAAAGACTGTATCTGTACTGCCTCCCTAATAATTTAGAAAAACCTATGAATGTTTTCTAGCACTATTATAGTTCCCTATCCATTATGAAACAGGCCCAAAAATAGATTTGGGAAATTCATTCGTTTATTTATTCAACAAGCAAGTACTAAGGTGCTCAATAATTAGTTTGATCTGTGGATACCTGACAAGAAAACCAACCACATTAGACATAGAAAAGTTATTTTGGCCCCTGTAATCTCTTAAATCTCTTCTGAATCAAGTGCTTCTATTCCATTCCCAAGTTTAGGACACAAGAGAAATTCTTCCGTGGTGACCACACAGACCTTGGTGCTGCATTGCTGAGGGAGACTTATTCATGGGAGATGCAACCCGCAGGAAAATGCGCTGCCGCCAGGAGATTCTGCGAGGAGTGACAGGCGTTCCCCCAACATTTAGGGACTCGTTGCTACAGGTGGATGAGGTCCGCTTCCTCCCTTCTCCATCACTGCAGAAGGCCAACGAATATGAATCCATAAGGGAAATTGGGTAACACAGCACTTCACAACCTAGTGGTAGCGCACAAGCCATTCACAAGTTCTGCCACAGGCAAGCACAAGGCACAGGCAACACGGAGCAATGTGTCACTAGCACATTGGTCCCCCAGGCCATCGCATCCTGGGAAAACTGCTGTCCAGGCAGGAAGCCCAGTCATGGTAAACTCCCTTGTTTCTACTCATTCCTTAAGCAATCCTCATTCTACTCTGAAGAACAGAAATATTTATACTGTGGATAGAGGTTACGTAAGTAATAAACCTGAACTTTGTCATGGACGTAAAATAGTATTTCAATCTAAACAATGTAAATATTCCGTAAAATGACCAACAAGAGCTTTTCCTATAGTTTAGACTGATCTGGTAAAGACATACTGTCTGTGACTGTCACTATTATTAGTATTGTAGCTTTTAATACAGCTGTTAGTAGCTGGATCGTGGCAAAAAATAACCTGCAAATAAGCAGAACAGTCAACCCTGAGATTATTATTGAGTATATTAAGGGAGGAAATAGAAGTTAAATAAGGAAAATAAGCTAAGTTATGAAAACATTAACTAGAATTCTGTACAGTGGAACTTCATAAAAATAGTTTAATGCTGGCCTGCATTATAACTCTCCATCAGGGGAATACTGTATAGAAATTCTCCAATTTAGTTAACGTAATTGACTCTAGACAAGTTATTGTTAATGTTTTTAAGGGAGTGGGGGATATCACATCATTCTACTTTAGTGCTTTGTAAAACTGACATGTGAAAATACTGGTCTGTTTTAAGAATCTTACTTCCTAAGAAAGAGCATTCTGAGTGAGGCTGGGCCTGTATGCAATAAAAGGTCATCATGACTAGTATGGTTTAGATTTAAAATGTCCAGAGTCTCCTGTGTTCCAAGGTGGAGTTTTCAAAGGGAGATGGGATCTTAAGGGCTCTAACCTCATTCAACCCATTGACGAGATAATAACTTAATGGAACTAATGGTAAGTAATGGAACTGAGGAGGTAGGGCCCCCCAGAAGAATTGGGTTATGCAGGCATAACTTTGGGGATTATACCTGACCCAGAGCCCATTCCTTTCTGGCTCTTTCCCTGTTTCTGCTTCTTTCCTACCATGACTAACCATGTTTCCTTTACCACATCCTTTGCCATAGATATTTCTGTCTCACTACAGGCCTAGAAGCAATGAAGCCATGTGACTATGAGTGGAAACCTTTGAAACAATGGATCAAAATAAATCTTTCTTCACTTAAGTTGATATACTCAGATGTTTTGCAACAGTGACAGAAAGTTGAATCGAAGATACTTTTGAGACCCACGCTGTCTGCAGCTAGCAGAATAAACAATAACTGCTGCTATTCAGTGATGGGGATATTTTACCTTTTTAAGTTTCACAGTATGTGAGCTTTCCCTAGGAGAATGGTGAAAACGTCAGTACATGTTCACATGTGATGATAACCACAAGTAGTGTAAGATGTCTGATGGAATCAAGAAGTTCAGTACTTGGTCAGAAATGAAATTTGGAAAAGCCACAACCCTCCCAGACGCTCAGTGGAACTCAATAGTGCTGACATAATTAATATAAAGAGAGCAGTTCGATGTTACCTGTTCCATTTTTACTGATTCTATGTTTTCCTATTTTCAGTTACCAGGCATTTCTTATTTATAGCCTAGGTCTATCATACTAGGAATATCATTTTTAATTAGCTAAATTAAGGATATGAGAAGGACATGCCTATGAGTTAGTACGCAGATAGCAAATATGGTGCACTATACAAATTCAGAATGTACTGATGCATATAGTCTGTTATGTATCCTGGATAAATTATAGCCCTATTAGGTAGCCAATATTCCTACAATAGCCATAAACTAGGTGTGCCTTTAAGTCTACTTTGTAAAGCAGTGATTCAAATATTTTCCTTTTAGCATCTGTGATTCTATACAGTTGTTCTCTATATAGGAGGTATATCTTGATAAACATTCAGTATATTCTGTATTTACATTTCCATAACACTATTTCATGGAGGTTATTTGCTGAACACCCAGATCAGGGTATACTGTAGCAGTATGTAGTATTATAGTGTTCTTCCAACACAATACCAATAATAGACACTCAACAAATAATCTTTGAATAAACTAATACTTTATGAAATCATATGAAATATTAACTAAGAAGGTTAAGTAAAATGAACAGAAACTATTGGCTATGCTAACATGTCAGGTGTAAATAAAAGACCTATGCTCTTCAAACCCTTCATGAGTACTCACAACTGTAAGATTTTTTGGCAGAATGTTCTAGAAGTTCTGTTTCCCCAAAGTATGAACTGAGTTGTTGACGGCATTGATAGGCATCCACAATGACAATATTGTTAATAAACAACAAAAACAACCTTTTTCCTAGTAAGTGTTGGTCCCGCTTTACAAGATGGAAAGTAGATTGTAATTTACTTGAAAGTTAAATTACTCATGTTAAAAACTTATAGGGTAAATATTCAACAAATATTAGTTTATCTCTACACTTTTAGGAATTCTGGTAAATCAATCAAATTAAAAGATTCTGAAATTTTCATATTTTAATGCTGGAATTAAAACATCCTTTTAAAATACCACCTTCCACTGATAGTGACTATCAAATGTTTACAAAATACTAAAAATGAAAGAGAAGTACCCTTACTAGTTTCACTATTGATTATAAAACACAATATTGGGAGGAAAATTATTAAAAATAAATGAAAATATCCTGACAGCCTATTACATGTTTTAAAATTTCATGACATCTAAATTTTAAATCCTATAATCTAAATCAACTGTCATTTCAAAATTTCATGACATCTAAATTTTAAGTCCTATAATCTGAATAAACTGCCAAGTGACAGATTTTCCCTCCACATATATGGACTTTAATGGCCAGCAACAGCCAAAATTTAGCAGTCAAAATGTAAGAATAATGGGGCCAGAGATTTAGCTCAGTGGTTCCAGAGCCTGCCTAGCAAGCACAAAATCCTAAATTCGATCCCCGGTAACCACATACAACAATGCTGAGCATGGTGACTCACGCCCACCAGCAATCAGTACCACATACCACAATGCCAGGTATGGTGGCTCACGCCTGTAATCCCAGCACTCAGGAGGCAGAGGCAGGAGGACTGTTGAGTTCAAGGCTCACCTGGGCTACATAGTGAGCTCAGGACCAACCTGAACTACAAAGCGAGACCCTGTCTCAAAAAAAAAAAAAAAAGTTCAAAGCACTACAAGGTACTTTATTTCTGTAAATGTCTCATTTTGCTTTGAAATAAATGCAATCTAAACTATAGATTTTTATTTTAAATAGAAGCACTAAAGTCACTTTAGAACATGCATATGTTGGCATTATAACCATCATTATATTTTAAAGTAATAAATTATAGTTACTCCCTTATTTTTCCATAATCTCCTGCCTCCTTCTTTGGTGTTGTGCAATATAAAGATATACTTCATAAAACTGTTCCCAACAGGCATCATTGGGAAAATTACTTTGCTAGCATTTCTTCTATTAGAAATTTATAAAATGAAATCAAATAACTGGAAAAGCAATACAACTCACATACATTTTCTGTATTGGTATATTCTGTATGTACTGCCAACTAATAAAGAACCCCAATCTATAAACACAAATGAGAGAATTAAAAGGGGAGAAAGTACTTCATATTGTACATCAGCATGTAGGCTCAGAGGCTATTCTCAAGGACACTCTACCCAGCACTGATCAAAAGTTATAGGTACAATAGGGATCCCCTAGGGCTTCAAAATAACTGTGTAATACTTTCCTAAGCAGTAGCACATTAACACTGTGCTTACTATGTGAACAAAGGCCTCCTAGTGCTGACTTGCCTACTTCAATAAGAACTCAGTCATTGCTTGCTGTACAAAATGAAGGGCCTCTAATGACCACCTTCCTCGTAGGGGACACAGATACACTCTCCCAAAGTAAACTCTTCTGCAACTGCCTCCCACCCTTCCCCAGCTCCTTAGTACCAAACTAAAACTACTAGCATCATAAAGACCAAATAAATGACACCACTTTGGCTACATTTATATCTCAGTCACAATGTGTTATGACTGAAGATGAACTACAAAACTTGATTAAACTGATAATAGCTGTATAATAGAAAGCTGAAAAGAGATTCTCTCTATAAAATGCCCTAAGAAAGCCTACATGGACCAACATAATGATGAAATTTGACTTTAGTTCTAACAGACAAAATTCAACTTTCGTTCAAATTTGACTTTTGTTCACTCAGATTGCAACAAACACACTGACACTTATATAAATACTGTATTTCCACTGTCTACACACCTCTCATTCTATGGGAAATCTTTACTAATTAAATAAAATTGAGATTGAAAATTCTAATATGTAGTATCTGAACTGAGAGTCAAAGCAGATAGTCAGTGGAAAATGTGTAGGAAAAAAAGAACGAGAAGAACAAAGAGATTTGTTTCCTGAATTCAACATACCAAATGCAGATATTTTAAAAATGCTTTGCACAACGGAATTTAAAATATCTGTGGGTAGCTCATATGTGTGTACAGTCTTACAGCCTAAGATAAAATGATACCCAGCATAATATAAATCCCCTCTGAGGATGAGTCAAATCACATCAAAAGAAAGACTGGGCAATTCCTAAAGTAATATACAACCCTAATTCTATGCCTAGGAGAGAACCTCAAAGGGCACAAGGCAAAACAAACTTTGTATACTGGACTTTCCAAACCAGATAGAAATATTCTTTAAATGATCATATACAGAAAAAATAGGTCAATTACAAATATCAAAAAAGCTATTTTTAATCTTACAAGATAGCCAAAACAATTTTCTGAAGACTGTTCTCTTCTTTTATAGCTCACTCTAAAGGAATCTTTAATATCACGTTTTTACTGCAACTATTAAACAATATAAATATTAGTAGCCCCAAATAGGAAGATGGATATGTATATTTCTCTTGGGACCCTGTATGATAAGCAAAGTGTAGAAACTGGACAAGGCAGAGAGTAGAGGTTCATGGTTAACTTGTACACAGCAGTAATTCGCAGTGTTTTCCATAGAAAGCACATGAGTCAGGAGGAAGGGCTGTCGCCACCACAATGTGGTGAGACTTCTGCACTAAGAAACTAGGCATTTTCTAGCATCCAAACCAATGCAACAAGTGCAAAGCTATAGCAGTGTCTCAAAGCAACTGATGTGACAGGAATTAAGATAAACAAAAATAGATTAATACCACCCAGAGTGAAAAACAGATTCCAGGAGTATATTTTAAGATGCTCCTTTCTGCATCTTTTTGAGATGTGGTAAAAACTCCTCATGGGGACATGTGTCTCTCAATGAACAAATCCACTTTTATTAACACCCAAATCAGGCCTTTAATTGAAGGGCATATCAGAGTTGTAAGAAAATTTCAACATGGAATAGAGTAGAAACAGGGTATCTGTTTGCAATCAACATTTTACATGGCTATTTGTCATCTCCGTTCACATGAAGGACATTTCCCTCTGTGGGGACCTTAGAGCATGCAATGTGACAGCATGCATTCAGGAGACAATCTAAGCTCAGGGTGAGTAGAAGAACCTGAAAATTTTTTACATGAAAATATTTAGATCTCTAATCACCTTGATTCTGAAGCACTGTCCTGTCTAATGTAACAAAAAAACAAGGAATTGCATTAGCACATAGACAGTCCAAAATCAGGACTTAGAATACAAAGATATTTCTACAAGTCAAAAATAAGATATAAAAGGCTACTTCAGCAAAGAGCTATAATGGATAATTATGCTGTTTTTAGTCAATGAATGCATAAAAACCATCAAACCAAACCTGTATTACTTCATTAGGAAAAGTTTTATTTTCTCATTAAGAAGTTTTATAAATGGGTAGAAACGAGTACCATTTTTTAAAAACTATTATTTTTCTTTGAACAATGTAAGTTACTGCAAATAATTTTAAGGTATAAACTTAAAAATCCTTGGAGACAGTTTTAAGGGATAATAAAGATATATGTTGATAAAAGAAAACATTACATGTTACAAAGAGTTTTATAAAAATACACCATCATACAGAATTGCTTTTAAATTCTAATTCAAAATAAGATAAAACAAAGACAAATTTTCTTTCATTATTTCAACTCTGCAAATGAATTCACTAGCCAACCAACCAACCATAACCACTCACTAGCCCACCAACCATAACAGTAAGAAAGCCATAGCTCTTCTTTCTCAGCATGCTTGAAAGCAATAATCTAACATGCTTTAAATATTCAGGATAGTAATCTTGGAGAATGTTGTTTAGAATTTGAAATTACTAGTTTAGAAAAGAATAGTATTATTAGCCTATATCCTTCCCTATTCCATTCCCTATTTAACTATGCATATTTTTAGAGATTCATTTCATGCAACTAATAAGATACAAGTACCCAAGTGAGAATAACATTATAATTAGTCCTTTCCTCATTATTCCAAATAGTTCCAGATATCATAGTAATTATGTGTATACATTGTTCTTTGTGAAGCAAGTAGAAATGAGAGACGTAGCATTCAGAAACACCGGACTAAAACCACCCTGTTGAAAGTCCTTTTTCTTAGAAAATATACTATCAAATGTTAAGAGGAAAGGACATGAGAGGTATTCAATTTATTTATCTAGGTCTAAATGAAGATGTATATATATCTTCATTTAGACCTATATATATATATGTAAACAAATATACATATGCTGTATTTATGCTACACATATCAACATATATGGTGAAATAGGGGGTGGGGGTGGGGGTGTGGGTAGGGGAAAGGAAAAAAATGAGAATTAAATTGTGTCATATACTGGTACAAATTCCCAATATCGAGTGTGATCATGACATGATGTGCATATACAATGTACCAATAAAGATTTTATATATATATATTATATTATATATATACACTATATGTGTGTGTGTGTATTGAAAGTTTAAATCTTAAAAAGTATATTACAATAAGAGACATTTTCATTCACATTCCTCAAAATACTTCCCCCTTTGAATGCATGATTCTGGCCACTTTCTGAAGCCGCTCTGGAGTCCTCTTTCCTGAGTGTCATCAGCTGTACTGTCGTGGCTGCCTCAGTGTTACAAATTGATTCAGACTGTTTACGAACTATAGAAATGATCCCTGAAAGTATAGCCTTGACAGACTGTTTACTTGCACAGTCATTTTAACTTTGGCAAAGAGTCAGATCCTTAATGTTCCCACGAGGCTGCCCTTCTGTCAGGTGACACTGGGCAGCAGAAGTCATTGTGATTTTTGATCATGCCTATTAGAGACATGCAAGGTAACAAGAAATAAAGTGGTACTTTGCATTCCAAGTGAAGGATAAAAAAGCAAATGGGATTATTTTGAGGGGAATTAATGACATATCTTTATTGTAATAATTCTTTTCATTTAAACATCCACCATATGTTCAATATTTCATATATCCACCTATGAATATATACATGATATGTAAATGGACCAAGAGAATGATAAAGCAAATAAACAGAATGTTTAAAAATGATTAATGCAGATAAAATATTAAAAAGAATCCTCTAATATTTTTGTAACTGTTCTGTAAACTTATTATTTCAAAATACAAATAAACCACTTTCACCAAATTAAAACTAGTAAATATTTCTGTAAGTGACTGACTAGTTAAAATAATCCTGAGTATATTTTATCCATAATTTTACTACTGTGTAGCTATTCACCAATAATCCACATGTATGTGCAACTAACAATGTGTACAATACATCAGCACTCCTTTCAAAAGCAAAAGCCTAGAAACAATGTCCATTCATAAGAGCAGGGATAAATTGTGATATATTAAGTAGAAAACTGTACAGCAATAAATTGAAGTACAAATTAAAACAGGAATTCATCTTATAAACTGACCTTAGGGAAAGCAGCCAGGTATGAAGGAAGAGATGCTGTCCCTTTTCATTTATATATAAAGTATAAAGGACAGAGCTAACGATATGAGAGGTTAGTCAGGCAGCTGGGGGTGGAAAATAAGAGCTTCTACAGAGAGCTGGCAGCCTTCCATCCTTGCCAAGGCAGGAGGACTCAGTGTTGGTTCTTCTCTGCTGATCTACTGAGCTATATGATTATGATTGAAACATTCCAATGAAAGAGTACTTTTCTAACTGTACTTTTACCTATCAATTCTACCCTGTCAAGCTAAAAGAGTATACAAAAAAATGCACAAAAAAGGACTCTGATTTTGAGCATTTCTCATAACCAAGAGAACATTTAAAAGAACTGAAAGTAGAGGGATTTTAGTGACTGTAAATGCTTAGGTATGTCACATAACACAACTTCATCAACATAACTTCCAAAAAATGAAGTTTTTCAACCCAAAATTAATACATATTTACCTTTCAACTTTAATACTCTCGCTAAGTTGGGGTTATTGAAGGCTATGAGAAACCATTGGCAAGAATAATACATACATCTAAGCAGACATTCCTAAACACAAAAAAATAACTTTATATTAGATAATATAAATAATGTTTTTTAAAAAGTCACTTCTTTTGTACTCTACATCCTATTCTTGACCTTCCCAGTGGCTACTTCTAATTGTCGCTTTTCGGATATGCTTCTGTTTCAAGAAGGAAACAAGAATTCCCCCTTACTCACATTAAACAAAACAGTAACAAACTGCAAATAGGCTTGATGAAAAGTGCTGTATCCCTATTAATAAGCAGTATTAACAAGATAGGTAAAGTGATGTTTTTAAGTATGTACATCCTTTATTCTCTAAATCCATGCCATATTCCAGATAAATTATAATATTTTTGTAGCTAACTTTCTTTAAAATTTCTCTCACAATGTTATTCCTGAAAACTTCTTAAGATAAATTCTCTATTATCACTATCAGAAATTAGATTCAGTGCTCAAACATAACTTTGTACTAATTCAAAGCAAAGTTCAGAGACATAATTATATTAACCCAATATTGATAATCTTTCTCAGAGTAAAAACAAGTTGACACACATGGTTAAAAGATACTCCAAAATAATTTAAGGATTAGCCCACTTTGACTAATTCCTGAGGCCACCTAGTTGTATGCTCATTTTTAGAATTTCTTAAGTCTAAAAGAAAATAGGCCAAAATATTGTTCAGGATTTTGGTGACACACAGGTTGCCTGAGAATATTTCTATTTTCCTACCCTTGATTACAAGAACTGCCAATTATCAAACAACTAGAAGTAACCCAAACATCTCTCAGCAAGAGTGGATAAAATGTGATGTATTAAACAGGATACTGTAATAAAAGTGAATGAGGCAAGCTAGGTAGCAAAATAATGAATCTTACAGACTCTTGAGGTAACAATAACCCATTTAGAAGAGTTCTGATTTAGCCCATTACTTTTCAAAGGCTACCAATGCTTCATTAAGAATACCAATGATTGATACAGTTTTGGTATAATTTCAAATGAAAAAAGAAGCAATTCTCCAAAGGTCACTAGACCTAATTTCATGAAGCTAAAAAAATAAGAATATAGATTTAATAGGTTATATACACTCTCCATACCAGGAACAGAAATAAAACAAAACAGAATCCTACAAGATTTAAGAGATACCCTCAAGCTGTGTGAGAGTTCTTGTCAATATCGTCCTGTAGCCAGACTCAGAAAGTCTGTTGTTGAGAAACAAAAGCCATGCCTAGGAAATAGTCTACATACTTACTTACATATCAGGTGTTTTAATCAGTGGTTCTGGGTTCCCTAAAATACACCAAGAGAAGCTAAGAAAAGAGTAATGATCAGGGAAAGTTTGCTGAGTATATGTTAACCCCAGTGCTTGCTCCAAATAATACAAAGGTCAAACTCTGGGGTCTGAAGTAAAGAAACACAAATAAAGTATATTTATATATATATATATATATATATATATATATATATATATATAATTTATATATATAAATAAGTTGTCAAAAAACTTATTTGAAACTACAGGTTTCAAATTTGAAAAACTATTTGAAAAACTGTTTGAAACTACAGGTTTAAACATTCTCTTTACAAAATTAACTGGAATTGAAATCTTTATATTAGAAAACACTACATTAACAAGCACACAGGATGCATAAATATCACTCCAAAGTTAATCAGCCACTTTTTAGTAACTTATCAGCACATCACTGCAGAAAATTTGGCTTTGCAAACAGAGGACACTAATCTCACCTGATTTCATGTTCATACTGTGGGGACAGTCTACCTGAATTCTGGTAAAAGCTTTTCAGGAAAGAAGGGGCAGAGAAGGAAGGGGCAGAGAAGGAAGTGTGGAGGCTTGGAAGACTGGAGGAAGAGTTACTCTCCTTGTGCATGCGTCGGACTGACGGAAGGAGGCTGAGTACAGAAAATACAGCAAATTTATCTTACTTTTTAGTTCATCAAAATTTTTATTCACTATGAAAAAGCACATAAACAGGTTTTTGCTATTTATTGAGAAGCTAAGGGTTGTTTCAAAGGCGAAGGGATGGATCTTACACAGGAAAGAGAGGGGAACATGCATTGTCTACGTGGGTGACTGCCTGACCTAACCTCTTACTAACCAAATTCCTCATATACAAAATATCTCTTATCTCTATGTGTTCATCTCTAAAAAAAATTCTTAATAATTTTAGGACAAAAAGTGTGTGGTTTTTACATGGAAACGACACATCAAGGATAAACAGCAGAATGCACAAATAATTACATGAAAACATGTCCCAGAAGGAAAGTGTGATGAAGAGTAACTCAGAGACTTTAACTATTTTGAAAGTCTACACCCTTCTAAATAGTGAAGCACAACATGTTTGACTGTTGGACATTATCGTACATTTGGCTTCAGCACTATTAGTGTCAGCCATGTTCTTGCCTGAAGCCCATGGAATTGAGCCAGTGGGTTTCACCCAGACTAAATCCAGCCCTAAGTCTCCCATACAGGCCTTTTTTTATATAAGATTCTTCATAAGACGAGTTTTTATAGTGACACAGTAGCATCTTTTTATATAAACAGAGACTCTTCGAACGTATAGATTACAAACATATAAAAAACACAGAGAAGGGGCCAGAGATTTAGCTCAGTGGTTCCGGCGCCTGCCTCACAAGTGCAAGGTCCTGAGTTCGATCCCGGTAACCACATAAAATGCTGGGCGTGGTGACTCAGGTCCACCAGCAATCAATCAATACCACACACCACAGTGCCGGGTGTGGGGGCTCACGCCTGTCATCCCAGCACTTGGGAGGCAGAGGCAGGAGGATTGCTGAGTTCGAGACTTGCCTGGGCTACATAGTGAACTCAGAGCCAGCCTGAACTACAAAGCGAGACCCTGTCTCAAAAAAATAAAATAAAATTAAATTAAATTAAATTTAATTTAATTTAAAAACACAGGGAAGAACTGGAATATCATCTATAGTTTGAAATAGTTGAGGCAAGAATTTTAATTCTTGAAAATATTTTTTTTCTGGAAAAAAGAAATGTATTGCCCTGGATGAATAGAATTGCAGTAATCATTTTAAGAATAATAGTATGTATATGAATACTTAATCTCCTTCATAAAAAAAATCTGAATAATTAACTGACTCATTTATTTTTATATTACAAATATCTGATTTTTAAATTTTTAATCATGTAGAAAACAATAAGAATAAAACTATACCCTTAAAAACATACTAGTAGGCTGAGGGATCCCAGAATTTGACAGGTAAGGCAAGAGTTTTGCAAGTTTAAATTCAGACTGGACAATTAAGCAAGATCCTTACTCAAAATTCAAAAATTAATAAAGGGTAGAAATGTAGCTCAATTCAAACAAGCTGGGTTCAATTCTCAGTACTGCAACATAAACAACAATAAAAATGCTAGGAAATTTGATAACACTCAATGTGATAATAAGCATTTTCAGCCATGTTGTTACTGTAAATTTTGTTTTTACTTTTTTCTACAATAGGTATCTTTGGCTAACTCTGTTTTCTGTGTCAAACCCATAGGTAAAGAAGAAAGACAAGATAAACCGTAAGATAAGATTCTATCTCTACTACACGGTAAGAAATAGAACCACTCCTCATTTCCAGGCTTACCTCTTTTACTATTTCTCACCAGATGTCAAACAAGTTTATTAAATTATTGTTAAATATCATATAAGATTATTTATAATGGACATTGCCTACAATGATACACAGAACTCTTTTAAATGGTATTACTTTATTTTGATAAAATGTATTGCAATTTTCACATCTGGCTTTAATTTATCATACTACAAAATACAGTCCATTTTCTCCCATAGGAAGGTAACACAGATGACACTTTAACCCTGGAACTCTGCTATGGCCTAAGAGGAAGTTCTACTACTTTGTCATTTTCAAATTTGCTGACTGATTTTTTGGTAGCCTTCACTGAGACTGAGTAATACGAATCATCAGCGAGTTTTCAGAAAAAAAAACTGCGTATCTTATTTTCTCTATTTTTCTGGAAGAAAAAAGTTTCTACCCGAAATGCATTCTTTCTTCTTTCTGGATGTGCCTCAGCTTTGCCCCATTTCCCTTAGTCACTGAAGGAAAGAAAAAGACTTTATTTTTTTTATAGTCTTTCTTAAAAACTAAATGCTGGAACCAGGGATTTAGCTCAGTGGTTCTGGCACCTGCCTCACAAGTGCAAGGTCCCAAGTTCGATCCTGGGAACAAATCAAACAAACAAAACATCTAAACTAAAACCTAAATGCTGGTGACAACCTAAAATCACAATCTACCTTGACTCTAAAGTAATGAGACAAGATCACACAGGGACTGGATCTCATGCCCTCAGCAGAGGTTAGACTTACCTGCACTGCTCACTGGAGCTCTGTCTCAGCAGAGGGGAGCGTACCCCATGGCCCCTCAAGTCCTGCAGGTTCAGCTTCCTCTTTGAACTGGATGGTGGGTGACTGAACGTGTGAGCTCTTCTTCGAAATTGAGGGGAGTCAGAATCCTCCTCAGGGAATGCCTGCCATGCTGAGGAGAGCGGGGAAGCTGGGGGTGTCCCTGGTGGAGAGTCTCCCGGTGAGTAGTCCTGAAACACAAGCACAAGAGACGTCTTTTGTTCCCACTCAAGAGGATCACAGCAGAGCTGCTGAAGCCCAAAGGTCAACAGCCACAGGGCGTCTCATCTTCCTCTGAGTCATGACAAAACATATTTTTTCCCTTTTACTCAATCTATGGTGAAGGTTCATCGGTATCACCACAACCCACTGCTTCTGATAAGCTGTTGTAAGGCAGCATCTGTAATGACAGGCCAGAAAGTGAAAGCAATGATAAGAAAAGGTATTCTTTCCTCTAACACATTGTGGTCAAAAGCAACTCTCCTTTTCTCATTGTTGTCAGAGAGATGAAAAGAGACCAAGATCAAAGAAGGCGGAGCCTGTGTTTATATATCTCCTAATTTCCATGACATATCCTTGCCTGTTTCCTGTACAGTCAAAACACTATCAGAGTGCCTAAGTGTCCAGTCTCATGGCAAAGCCTTTAGAAAGTAAAGTGAAGTTTGTTAAGCACTTTTCTTCACTCTGGATGTTTCTATCCAACCACACTCTCCCTGAGGTAAATTCCTATAAAACACATGAAAAACAGGAAATGAACAGAAAGTCAGCTATGCTGGAATGCATGTCCTACCGCACAACAGAACAGACATCATAAATCTTTCAATTCAGTTAGGTATGCTGTTTGTACTTTCCTACATTTACAGGCACTACTATAAAAAGGTTTAGCTTGATAACACATGGGTTAGGAATAATAGTCTCACAGCTAGCTAATTCCCAAATCCAGCAACAACATATTTAATAAAATATGTTAATGTTTTTCCATTTTTAAAAATATTGCACATGCTTCAGGTTACATGTCACACAATGCAAAAAAAAGGAAATAAAATCTATGAGAGTTGTTTAGAACATAATGTGGCTGCTGATCGCTCATATCCTTTATTATCTTATCACTGATATGATAAAAAAATGAAGGGGAAAAGTAAAATGGGAGAAAAACAACAAGGGCATCAAAATCATTGTGTAGTATAATTAACAATCATGTGGTTCATGTTACATGCACTTGGAGCAATGCCTTTTCAAATGCTGTCCTCCAGAGCAGCAGCCAATCTACCAAAGGGAAATGCGCAGAAGAACGCAGGGAGCCTGTAAGGGAAAGACTGTCCCAGCAGCGAAAAGCTTAGCTGAATAAAGAACATGGTAATACCTAGATTAGTCTTACTGCAATAATATTTATTTGTAAAGGATTCACATATATCAGGCATGCATATTACCAAGTCGGTGAGGGGTTTTGCTGCTGCAGTTTGCAGTAAAGAGAGCTCTGGTTAGATACCTTCTCTGAAGCAAGACTGTTAGACCGTTCAAAGCTGTCCACACTTCCAAGCCGACCTCTCATTCTGTTAGCTCCCTAGTGAAGAGAATAAAAGCAATCCTTTTTATATGGTTTGCATTTTTACTTAAAAACTACAGAAGGCAATATGTGGCTGCCTCTCCATGTGAGCACTTAAGTGCTCCTTTGTGTGGCACTCATCTGTCAGCTATTTAACCAGCCATGATGTGGAAATACCATATTCCCAGTCTACTTCCACTTTTTTCTGCATCGGCCAACCAAATACTCAGATCAAGCAATCACAAGGGACTCGAGTGCCAAGGTTAACTATTATTCATCCATAAGTCAATGAAAACTCCAGTAATTTTGCATCTCATACAGATAAATACGAATGTGGAAGGTACAGCGAAAAAATGCAGAAAGTTACAAAGATAAAGGTTTAATGCACACAACTTCCAAACTGTGTATTAGTCAGGACAATCCACTTATAACAGACATTTAAAAAGCAAGCTAAAAAATAAAATTTAAAAGCGACTTCACAAATTTATTAATTTTGCTTCGTTAATCATTGATAAATTGGTTCTGTTTTTCAGTTCTGAGGACTGAGCTTCTTGCTTACATGCACTCTACCCCTGAGCTGTCAACCCTTTTAATTTTTATTTCTGAGATAGTCTTGCTAAATTATCCAGGCTATGCTCAAATTTACAAGCTTCCTGCTTCAGCCTCCTGGATAGCTTCAATTACAGGTGTGAGTTACCCACCCTGCAGTATATTGAATCTTCTTCTTTAACACAGATATCAAAAAAGATCAGAGACTCCCTAAGAGATCATCTTGCCTATTCAAATCCCTCACTTTTCACAGGGAAGAATGAAGACTGACTAGTGAAGGACAGAATACTAAGGCAGGTTAGGGACCACATATTGAGAAAATCTTAAGAAAATCACAGACAGAGGAGCTCTACATACTTAAATCACAGACAGAGGAGCTCTACATACTCTAAAACAAATGAGAACGTTGTAAAGGGAATGAAAGGAAGTAAAAGTCAAGTTGACTGACAGTGAGTGCAAATAGAAAACATGTACAATGTTTGCATAGTACTTCGTAGTTTTAAAATTTGTCTCCATATCTATGTGAGTTTAATGGAGGGAGCTGAAGAGATGATTCATTTTAAATTTGAGAGTAATAGCTACAACAACTTTCTGAAGTCCAATTACACTATCAAAGTTTATAAGAAAAAGTAACAATTAGCTTCTTTTACACTTTGAAACTCATTCCCCCAAACCAAATCTTGAAATTACTACTTATAGTACTGCCTCTAGGATTCACTTCATACTACTAGTCCTTAATCTTCCATTCCAGGCGCTGTTGACTTCTTACTGTAAAAGATGATATTTGACTATTCTTGCTTCATTACCCACTTTGACCCCTCACACACATTTCTTTCCTAGCTCAATTATATATAATTACATCACACGTTTCACTAAATCAGTGGCATGTGCCTAGATTATTAAGACTTTGTAAGGTATTTGCAGCTAAGTTACACATTTACTAGAATTACATCTAACTACATCTAGTGCTCGCTTCGGCAGCACATATACATCTAACTACATCTCATTTCTTATACATTTTGTTTCTTGTGGAGTTAATGACTCTTCAGCAACCAGGAATATATTATATAACTCTCCAGTAGATCACAATATGGTCAATTAGTTATTTTTCTTTATCTTTGAACTGATCATTATGAAGACATCTGCATTCCTGCCCTAACCTGGACTCACTTGACAGATCTCTCTAGTATACTATTCAGTCTCAACCTAGACATTTCTGGGCTAGCTTCTAGCTCAGTGGTTCCTTCAAGCTAGAAATTTCTCTGACCCTCTCTTCTGCTGGAATGAATTTCTGTCTCCTTGAGCCTATGACTTCCCCTTTTTTCAGTTTACTTCCACATTTTGGTTGAACAAATTCTTTAGGTGCTTTCTGAAAAAAGGGAGACTGGGAGGTAATTTAACTTACATGAGTGTAAATGCCATTATTCTGTGCTAATATTTCATCACTAGTTTTTCCCAATGGATAATTCTCATCAGTAATATATCAGCATTGCTCAAATGCCCTTTGGTTCAGAGGCCAAGTTGTATTGCAAATCATGAACCTATAGCTTGTATGTACAACCAGTTATTTCTTTTTGGAACAGAATCTAAGTTTACTTCTGAGCACTCTGAAATTTCACAGCAATGTGTCTTGACATCACTTTTATTCAGCTGTTCTAATGTACAGTTTCTGAACCCATGAAATCTGGAAATTTGTGTGCATTAGCTCTAAGAAGTATTTCTAATTATTTCTTTTAAAATTCCCTGCCTATAGTTTCTCTTTCTGAAGTACCCACCCACCAACTGTCTTTTGTATTTCCAGACTGATCTTTTAAGTTTTTGCCTGGTTGTTTTCCAGTGCTTTGTCATTTTGCTCTGTTTTCTGAAAGCTTTCAGTTCTTGTTTTTGATGTTGTTGATGATTTAACTGTAGCTTGCTAGGCTACCAATGGAATTTTCTTTTTATGTCTTCTACCAGAAAGTTTTATGAGCTATTTCCTCCTGACATTTTATGTGGACAATATCCTCTTCACAGAAGCAGCATTTACTTTCGTCCATACACAATGTAAACCATACAGTAGTTATAACAAGTTATCAATAATAAATTAATAGCTACATCTGATATTCCTCAATGTTTATGGCAGGCCACACATTGTGGGAAGCATTTCTCACTGTATCATCTCAATCTTCACGTCATCTCTAAGGAGTAGGTATAATTATTTAATTCAGCTTCCCAGACAAGAACACCCAAGTTCTGATAAATTGTGCTGTCCGAGTTTACACAGCTACGGGACAGACCATCGCTGTGAACACAACAGCACAACTTCAAAGTGGTGTTCTGAGCCCTTTCTCAGTATTGCCACTTTAAAATGGAGCTTATTGAAAAATAGAATCACATACAAATAAAATAACCTACACTGGTGAAGTAAAATTTGGAAGATGTCTTAGTATCTCATCAAAGTTCTTTCAGTTCTTAAGTTCTATGCTATAACTAACATACTTCTGAAAATAAACTAATTAATCACTGGGTTAGTGTGTGTGATAAAGAGGAAAAACAATAAAGACCAAGTTGCTTCTTGTAATTTTTAGCTGCTACTTATATGGCAACTCTTCTGGTGCCCCAAACAGGTGATTTGCTCATAACACAGAAAGTGGTCAGATGGGTGCCAACCATTTCCATTATTAGAAAAGCAATTTAAATCATATATTTTACTAGTTGTGGTGTATTATCTGTCCTTATGGCACAAAAAAGAATAAACTTATTTGAAACTATACTCTCATTATTAACTCATTTTCAGAGGTAGACATCAGGTTTTTATATTGCAGAAAGTGTGAAATAAGGGCTTGTTTTCAAAAGGATGAGCACTTGTTTTGAAAAACTTCACCTGAAGAGATATCAACAAAACCAGAATATATGGTTTTATATTTTACCTTTGAACAGAAAATCTTTCAGTTTTACTACATTATGTTTTGTAATTCCTGGTGGAGTCCTTTCCCTTTGACCTACTTTTTACTGTTGATGAGCTGAGTTTAAAAGCTTGTCTAAAATAGATCCTATGTTTCGGGCAACTGTAGTTAGCTATACCTTGGCATTTAAAACTGACAGCAATTTCAAGCTAAATTCTACAATTAGAATGTGAATTTTCTACCATACAACTCAGAGGGGAAAAAAATAAGCTGTAGGACACAAAACCCTTTTGCTAAGTACCTTTTAACACAAGTTTTCATCATTCTTAGCATGTCTGTTCTGCTGCATATGGCACAAACAAGATCTTGTTAGGTCACAAATTTATGACATCTGGCATCACTTCAGGATACAAAGGCTACCGTATTCACCTTTACCAAAATAGACTGGCTGTGCCCTTGCTGGGAGTCACCACAGCAATTCAAGGCATGCAGAAGAGGCACTTCAAAGTTGTCCGTGTGCACTCTGCAGAAAGCCAACGTACTAAGTGGAAATAAACACAGAACCTCTCTAACAACCCTTTTGCTATGCTATAAATGACAGAGCTTTGGAGCTTACTACTGGACACACCACCTCAGATGCACAGTGTAATGTGTCCCTCACAGACTGACAATAACATGAGGTAAGTTGGGATTGCTACATGGTTTTTATAAGTGAGGACCTTACATGAGCTAGAAAAACAATTTGTCCAAGTTCGTAACTATAAAATTTGATAGGGCCAGATCTTGCCTTCAGGTCCCCTGACTGCCTATTTAATGTTCTTTCTAATGAAATAAAAAAATTATCAAACTGTGTTCAATTCTGGCAGATCATATGATTGGATTCTGGCTCCCTACTTATAGTATTAGTGCTTTAAGAATTATATTAAGGGGCCAGAGGGTTAGCTCAGTGGTTTCGGCATCTGCTTCGCAAGCACAAGGTCCTGAGTTCGATTCCCAGTTACCACATATAATGCTGGGCATGGAGACACGCCCACCAACAATCAACACCGCATACCACAATGCCAGACATGGTGGCTCACGCCTGTAATCCCAGCACTCGGGAGGCAGAGACAGGAAGATTGCTGAGTTTGCGGCGGCTTGCCTGGGCACCATAGTGAGCTCAGGGCCAGCCTGAACTACAAAGCGAGACCCTGTCTCAAAAAGCAAAAAAAAAAAAAAAAAAGAATTATATTAATAGCTATCCAACTTCAGCATGAGGTGGAAAACTTGTTAAAACCCAGGTGGGTCGGAGATTTAGCTCAGTGGTTCCGGCGCCTGCCTAACAAGTGCAAGGTCCCTAGTTCAATCCCCACGAACCACGTACAATGCCGGGCATGGTGACTCACGCCCACCAGCAATCAATAACACATATCACAGTGCCACGCGTGGTGGCTCACACCTATAATCCCAGCACTCGGGAGGCAGAGACAGGACGACTGATGAGTTCCAGGCTTGCCTGGGACAGTAGCTCAGGGCCAGCATGAACTACAAAGCGAGACCCTGTCTCAAAAAAAAAAAAAAAAAACCCAGGTTACTGGACCCCCAACTATAAAATTCTGTATAAGTAGGCCAGGATTTTATATGCCTGTCATTCTGGGTATATGCCAAAAAGAACTTGAAGCAGGGACTCAGATATTTGTATACCCATATTTATAATAATATTATTCACCATAGCTAAAGGTGGAAGCAAGCCAAGTATGCTCTGATAGATGACTGAATAAACAAAATGTGGCATGTACATATACAGAATATTATTTGGCATCAAAAATAAAAATTCTGAAACATACAATCTTGAAGACATGCTAAGTATGTTAAGCTAGTCACAAAAGATCAAGTATTGTATGATTCTACTTATAATGAGATAATTCTGAATTGTTATATTTTTTAAAAGACCTTGATTTTGTAACTTTTAAATATATTTTTATAATGACAAGATAATTTTTAAACAATTTATCTGATTTAAAGAAGGCTGTTGTCTTTGTTTCCATGAAGCAAGTAAGGATTCTTGCTTCAAAGAATCATAGCTAGTTCTTTATTTTAATGAACTTACTTTTAAGTCCAGTAATAGAAGGCTAAACTAGATTCTATCCGGGTGTGTTAGTTAGAGCAGAGTTTCCACTTGATGAGCTTTGGGATCCAAACCAAAAGGTTGGTAGAACATACTTCTAGGTGCAGTTGGGTGGATCAGAGACGCACAGCTTTGGAGGTCGTAGGACTGGCCACTCCCCAGACCTAGGACTTCCTCTCTGCCACTGCTCCCCAGCTCTGCGCCCAGCTACCACAAACCAAGCAGGTGTGCTCCACCACGGCCATCCACCATGATGTTTATGCTTTGGAGTCTACCAACCATGTAGCCAACTTCCTGAATTTATCAGCTAAAGTAAACCTTTCCTTCTTTAAATATAGGATATAGGGTATTATAGTTTAGTGACAGGAAAGCAAACTAAGAAAGTAGGCATTCTGACATACATAGTGTTCCTCAGTGATTTTTTTAGGAATGGACCTTAGTTCATTTTTGGACTTAGAAAGAAAGGAAAGGAAGCAAACAAAGAGAAATGGAAGGCAGGTGAAAGGGAAAAAAGGCAGGGTACCTATTTATAAATTTTGGAGGAAAAAGGCATGGAAATTTCATGACAGCTGCATTAACATACTTCTGATGAATATCCAGGTGTTCTTTTCTGAAAGTCTGTTTTCTACTGATAAAACAATGGCATTCACAGTTGGGCTATGCTGAGAGCCTTCGGTTAAATTTAGAAAAATCTTAATCATTAAGAGAAATACCTGTAGAAGTATTCTGAATTCTTGAAAAGAAATAAAACTAAGAACACCAAGTCCTTAATGCTCTATTGAACAAACAAGGAAAAATTCAAGATGTATTCAATTATTTGAATAAACACGTGCTTATAATGTTGTTAGTGCTTAATAGCCCTAAATACATTCTTAAAAGCGAGAGTTAAATGGTTTCAGAGCCTCTCTCAAACTGTAAGAATTCATATCAACTCTTCAAAGGCACTTAAAGACCACTGAAAAAATATAATTATAGACTAAGGGTGAAATTCTCTCTAACTATTAACAAGGCCACCAAGGAAGTTTTATAAAAAGTCATCAAGAGCATCTTTTGAAACTACTGCAAAATGTTAAAACACCTACCACCCAATCAGTCTGAATATTTGGTCTGTACATGAAGCATAATGCATGAAGAAAAAGGAATTATTAACATTCTGTGGTGGTATTCCTGACCCAGGAACAGTCTCAGGTATGTAATGACATGAACAGCAACCAAACAAAATTGTCCCAAAAGGACTTTGCAATGTGTGTCTGACAAGTTTACAAGAAATCATTTTGTTTTGCTTCTTTTGTTCTGAAAACAATCTCTAATGTAGTTATGAGTACAAATTTTCCAAGACTATTGGTGAATAATTTGAATAAAGAAAATAAGGTTTCAATATCCTAAAATATTTTAGAGTGCATTTTCTATAATCAAGGACTCTTTCTAATGTATGACTTATGATCAAAATATATACTTACTGCTTAGATAAAAAATTTTTTAAACTACAGTAAAAGACAAGCTGCTACTAATCCCCCCCCCAAAATGCTCTACTTGGCTATGAACACACTTATCATGTCATTCTTGCCACTTTCTGAAGCAATTCTGGAAGTCTTCTGTGCCTTTTATGGATGTTTCAATGCCCTGCATCAGTGTGAAATATTTACAGCAATTTCTGTCAAACAAAAGCGTTGTGGTATATGCTCACTCACCTTCTACCCCACACTTAGCACCATACAACTTCTGACTCTCTCCTGAAGTAAAAATGAGCATGAGAAGTAAACACTTTGAATCAGTTCAGGACATTGAGGCAGCCATAATGGCACAACTGAAGACACTCATGAAAAAGGGCCACCAGAACTGCTTTAGGATGTGATGTGTGTGTTCAAGAAGAGGGGGAATATTTTAATGAGGGCTTTGCTATAATTAATCCCCACCCCACCCCCAACCCTCCAACCCCAGGTAGCTGGGATTGAACTCAGGCAGGCTCGGCAACGCAGAGCTACATCCCCGGCCCCATAACTAATTTTTTAAATTAAATATGCTATATGTTTTATCCACTGTTCAACTTCATATATCAGAGAACATAAAATTAGAGAAGGAATCTTATTTTGAGAGACTGCCTTAAATAAGTATTGACTAAGTTAAAATTATCTCAGAAGGCTTTGTTTTGTTTTTTTGCAGTACCAGGGATCAAACTCAGGTCCTGTGCGTCCAAGGTTGGCGCAGTACCACTTGAGCTAAATCCCCAGCCCATCAGAAGATATTTTAAAGGAAGTCTTCAGTGAAGCAGCTGAGAATGAAGCAAAACAGTCTGAAAACAGAAGCATTTTACCTTTAAAATCCTCATTTTAATCTTACCCTTGAAAAGATATTTTCCAGGGAGCTAGTTAAGGATCTCTTTGCTTTATTTTTCAGAATGTCAAGTTTGAACCTTCCACTGCTTGTAGCATTTTCTGGAACCGTATTATTGGAAATAGTCTAGAATATAAGAAAAATAGAGTAGTTTTATTTTGGGCAAACTGAAGGTTAAATAAGGCTTAACACTAAACCATTAAAAACACAAAAATTCTCCAGCAGCTCTATTAAGAAGTAATAATTTAGGTTCCACTCGATGAACACAAAGATTGTAATGACTAATGCTAAATACTATTAAGTAATAAAAAATAAAAACAAGATATTTCCTTTCCACTAAAATATTCCTGTTGCACATAATGAAAATTAAACTTGAGATGTCAATTTTTCCCATTCGGTTATTAACTACACCATTCCTTTCCAAGGTATATGTTTTATATCTGAATTACACAACGAATAAATAAATAAGTAGGAAATAAGTTTCAAAGAGCAAAACATTTTGCACCCAAAAAAGCCTGAATTCTGGGCGATGGATTTAGCTCAGTGGCACCACACTTGCCTCGCAAGCACAAGGTCCTGTGTTTGATTCCCAGTACCACAATGAAACAAACAAAAACCCTGTATTCTAGTAATGCCTCTGTCATAATTCCATTTTTGTTTTGCTTTGATTTTTTGAGGCAGAGTCTGAAAACATAATTCAAACTGGCACTGAACACACAGCAATCCTCCTGCCTCAGCCTTCTGAGTGCTGAAACACAGGTGTGCATCACCATGCCCAGCTCATCATGCCTTCTTCATTGTGAGAAGGTAATTTATGCTCTATGTTGGTAAGTACTAGTTGACATTCCTAAGCCACAGTAGAGTCCATTACATTAGGTTCTCCTTATCCTACTGAGGCAAGCAGCTCCTATGTGCTAGAAAACTTGCGAGAGAGAAATCTTATAATTTTCTGGGGGCAAGAATAACCAAACGGCATATGCAGAATAGGTAGCATGAAGGCTGGTCAGATATTTCAGTAGGAAGAAAGGGCACAGCGGGTTCAGACAGGCAGAAGAGACAAGGAGTTGCACAGAACCGGAGTTAGTCGCTGGCAAAACAATAACTACATTTATTTAAAGGACAGAGTCAGTGACTAGAATTGATGGGAACAGGGGAAGACAACAGGAGGAACTGCAGCGGGAGGGGAACCCCACCCTGAATGGTCTTATAAATAGGAAGAATTCTAACCCGTGTCTATAAATAGAACCAATCCTGTCAAAGTTGCGCTTTAGAGAAATGTTTCTTAAGGGAGTGTTTGAAAACACCAGAGACTGAAAGATCAAACCAGCTGAAGGGCTTCAGCTTAGTCCAAGCAAGAGATAATAAAGGCCCCCACCAGTGCCAGCTCTATCGGTCATTCAGGAAGTTATTGATACAACACATGCAGTGACGTAAAGACCTAACTGGAATCAACGCTCTGAAGCTTACACCCTGGGACCTCCCTCAGTGCTGCTTAGTGGTCTTGGCCTAACTTTGTGCCACTGGGAACAAACTCCTACCATCCTCAGCACAGAAATGTTAACCTCTAGTTTGCCGTGAAGTTGCCTTTACTACCACTGCTTCCTGCTCCTTTCTATCACCCGGGCCAGCTAAGCTTTCGATTTCAAATGAATTTGAAGAGAACAAACAATAGACAAATACAATTTAAGAGGTATGGTCACTCTACATCACAAACCTACTGAACTGCTTGCTTTAAGCAAAATCATAATTCAGTCCTATTTTAAAACTATTGTTCTATCAATGTGCCAGTGTCTGCCATCATTTCCTATAAAGCTCCTCCAATGCCGGGCTGGGAGAGGAGGGAGGGTCTGATAGGACAAGCCCTGAAGGGAAGAAATGCCTGTCATATTTTCTGTGATATTTCAATCAGACACACATATTCACAACAAAAATAGGTCAGGGAGAAATTAATCCCTCACCGACGGGCCTTCCCCGATGTGTGTGTGCGTCTTCTGCTTGGCTTCACACAGCTGCCTCAGGTGTAAAATCACAAGTTCATTCTCCTCCTGGTCACTGATTGGCTTCATTTTCTGTTGAACAGATAAACCCAAGAGTGCACTGCGGCAACACAGCTCCTCTCACTTTAGTTTCACTTAGTTTTATCTGTTTGGCAGATAAACATAAATGGAACAAGGGCTTTCGAGTTCAACCAGAGTCCCAGAAGACATACAGCCATAACTTCAGACAGAAGAATGAGGGAAGGAATTCACAGCCACAGGCTCGTTCATCCCATGTTTTATTTTCAAGCACTAGAAATAATGGTACCTGAACTCGTTCAAAGATGTCAGCTTGTTCATTATCTGTCAGGGACGAGAGATGCCTCTGTATTACGAGCTTGGCTCTCGGTGGGTACAGACCTAAGAAAAGGACGAAGGAAACCATGAAGTAGAGGCATCACGCACTTCACCCCCCTGCCAGTGGTCTCCTAAACGTGAATATTCTCAAGCAGACATGTTCCTGCCCATAATGAATGCCAGAGTAAAACACAGCAATAATGAAAAATGGATGAGAAGCCTCTCTCCCAAATCAACAGCTCCCTAAAGCACTCATGGACTTAAAATTACTAACAGAGTTTCTACTTGATATCAAGCATAACCAGATATGATTTAATACTCTGAGAAGCATAGCCACCACAGAACCTCATAGGTGAATTAACAATATCCTAGGACCCAGCCTAGAAATAAAAGCCAAAATATATCTCACAGAGATGATGGTCTTGGGATTTCAGAAAGATTTACATTGGCCTTGTATATGGCAAAGAAAAACAAACAGGTACTGCTGATCTCAACACTGCACCAGGATGGAAATACTGATAGAGAAACCTCAACAAAATGGAAGCCTGAGATGGAGATTTTCTACAACCAAACCAAAGGCAGAGCAGATGTACAAAAACCAATAAAATAAACATACATGCCACCAGTTTAAGCAATACTTGTGCATATAACATGCAGTTTTCATGTGCGAAGACTGCCTTAGGGGACGCGAGGGCGGTTTGGCTGTAACAGTGATCACACAGCTGGTTCAACTGAGGCAGCTGGCGAGGCCATGGTCCCCTCCCTGCCTCACTGCTCCTACTAGCAAGATATCAAGTACCTCCTACCTTTGCCAGGAAAGTGAAACACATGTGTTGTCCATGTAAGCACTACATGTATATGGAGCATGTTATTGTCAGGTGTGTATGAAGAATGTCTTAGGCATGACAATTGAAGTAAAGATTTTTTTTGTAGAGTGCCTTTGGTATTTTCATTGCAGTTCGTGTAAGTTTTTATTTCCTGATGTCCTTTTTGTAGACTTTGCACACCAAAAACCAGGCAATGTTGAAAATTTTGATGCTTTTTTATAAATAATAAATATTAAAAATGCAATACCTTACTTTTGTGGGTTTTTTTACTGTTAAGGACTCTATTTAATACATAAAACTCATAAAATTAAAGTGAAAATCATAAGTATAAATATTCTAAATAAACGGGCTTAAAGTACCTATGTTTATGTACCTTTTTGACAAAAAAAAGTGTTATATCCCCTTAAAAGACTTTGAATAATCTTATATTAATTTATATTCCAAAGTAATAAGGAGAAACTGATAAAAAGCTTGCACACAGACAGTGGGAAACCAAGACAATGCAACAATGGCATACAACGTGAACTCTTGATTAGATCCTGAAACCAAAGAGCCACTAATGAGAAAGTTGTCAACATCAAGTGGAGGGCTTCTTTCAGGTAATAGCACTGCCTCAAAGTTAATTTCTTGTTCTGATTCTTTACACTGTGCTATATATAACATGTTACAACAGGGGAAAATATTTAGAAAAATTCTGAAAATATTCTGTAATTCCACAAGAAATCAAAGTTTTTAAGTAATATATTATCCCACATATGCTTCCAGATAAAGTATATATATTTATATATATAGAGAGAGAGAGTACAGATTATTTAGTAAATTTTTTCACTTACCAATATAATTTTAAGATATATCCATATTGATGTACAGTTCAAATTCATTCCCATCAATTGCTTCTTTATATTTCAATTATAGTACTGAGGAACTATCAGTTTTTTCCAGTATTACATTACTTACAAATAATATAACTATGAAAATGTTACCTTTGCATACATTATTTTTCCTATTAAGACATAAAGTTTTTGGTTAAGATGGCATGTGCAGTATTAGGCTAATTAGTTATGTTAATTAATTTCTCTCCCTGAAAGAGCTATATCATTCACAGGCCATAAGGATCATGTAAATATTCCAATCTAATAGTTGATCCCATGAGTATCTTTTCGCTCCAAATGAGAACAAGTGAGACTCAGGAACTTCTTATTTTCATTACTGGACTGTTTAATTTTCTGAAAAATGTTTTTAATATTATTTGCACAACTGTCTCCTGAAATAATATCCTTTTTCTTTTAAAATGTTTATAAATTCTGGAGATTAATCTGCTCTTCATTTACTGCTCACCATTTTCCTTCCAAATAAGCAGTTATTTTTCATGTAAATATGCTACATTTTTTAGTTATTCAAATCTGCTAGTCTAATTTTAATAGTTTTTGCATTTTTAGTAGCTTACTAAAACTTTTTTTTAATTTGAATCTTTATTGATACATTACGCATACACATCATGATCACATACAATACTGAGAATTTGTACCAGTATGACACAATTTAATTCTCATTTTTTCTCATTCTCCCATCAACCCTACAACCCCCACCCCCATATATATATATATATATATATATATATATATATATATATATGTTTCTTTTTTTTTTTTTTGGAGACAGGGTCTCGCTTTGTAGTTCAGGCTGGCCCTGAGCTCACTATGTAGCCCAGGCAAGCCTCAAACTCAGCAATTGTCCTGTCTCTGCCTCCCTCTGCCTCCCAAGTGCTGGGATGACAGGTGTGAGCCACCACGCCCAGCACTGTGGTATGTGGTGCTGATTGCTGGTTGATCGTTGGTGGGCGAGAGTCACCACGCCCAACATTGTATGTGGTTACCGGGATGGAACTCAGGACCTTGCACTTGCGAGACAGGTGCCAGAACCACTGAGCTAAATCTCTGGCCCTTTGTTTCTTTTTTATTTCCAACATATTTTTTCTTCCCCTTGTTACTTCCCCCTACACCCCCCATTTCCTTCTGGATATTTTCTACTTCACAATATGTACCATATATTCAAGAGCTCATTTATATTTTCAGTTTCTCATACCAGAGAAAAGACACGATATTTACACATCTGTGACCTATTTATTTCACTTGTGAGTATGTCCTCAAGGTATGTCCATTTGAGTAGTGACTTAAACTTAACATTCTTATGGCACAGTATTACTCCATTTTGTTTAAAAAAAAAACACACACACATCTTTTTTATCCAATCTCCAGTTGATGAGCATTTGGGTTGTTTCCAAAATTGAGCTAATCACAAACTGAGCTGCTATAAACATGGGTGCATATGCCCTTGTGATATGAGTATTTTAATTCTTTCGTGGATATATCTAGCAGGGGAATAGCAGGGTCAAATGAAACCTCTAATCCTAGTTTTTTTGAGGAATCTCCACACTGATCTCCATAGTGGTTGTACCAGTCTACATTCCCACCAACAGTGGAGAAAGGTTCCTTTCTCCCTGCAGCCTCACCAGCATTTGTTACGGGTTAATTTCAAGACAGCAGCAGAAGTATCTGTTCATCTCAGATGCCCATTTTTGAATTAGATCTTTAAATTTGGAGGACTAATTTTTTTAAGGTCTTTATATATTCTGGACATTAGCCCTTTGTTTGAGAAACAGCTGGTAAAGTTTTTTTCCCATATTGTTGGTAGTCTTTTCACTCTGTGAATAGTTTCTTTTGCTGTGCAGAAGCTTTTCCATAGGATGAGATGGGATGCCTTGTAAGTTGGATAAGTGGAAGGGATCTTTTCTCCTTCAGATATCTAAGTGTCCCAATACCATCTCCTTTGTAATTCAGCTCCACAGCCTTGACAGAAACCTACCGTGCTCCCTTGATCATACACAAAAGAATATTCTATTTTTCATATCTATTTTATGTCTTTCAACATAATGAGCGCTCTGTAAAATTATGCTTGTGAACTTTTAAATCTGGATATTAAGTCGAAGTAGCTTCAGATCACACAGCTGGGCGGAAAACACTGCTGCCCATCACTGTTGTAGACACACGCCTCAGGTCCTGCTGTCTACAGAATAGAAATCGTATTTTGCATTTGCAATAAGTAGCGACATCCCTCTTTTTTCTGGAGTTTGCAATATTTCTATTTGTTATGCTGAATTAAATTTCTTTACTCCAGGTGCCTGTTTTCTATCTGGACTAAAACGTTTCTAGTGCCACGGGCTGTATCTCAAACATTTCTGCTTCCCCATAACTAGAGCATTGCCTGGTCCATAGCAGACACTTAATACATATTAAATTCTGTCTGTCCTTTAGTGCAGTAGTTTTCAACATTTTTTGTTAGGAGAATAATGAGAAGAAAAGGAACCATAGGGTCACTGCTCCCTTGTGCCCTCTCTTCTCCTCAGAACATGTTTTAAAATTTTTCCTTCATGCTATCACTTCCATGATGTCATTTGAAAATGGTCCTAAAAGCCAAGCAAATTTCACTATAGTTCTAACTTTCAGAGAAAACAAGAGGAAACAAAAAGAATTGAATGCTCTGTGATGACTTTGCCTCCATTTATCCAACAAATATTTGCTCAGTTCCCAGTGTGCACACAGCAGGGAGTTAAGAACTGTGGGAAATCCAAGTCCTTTCCTTAGGGGCATTCAGAAAGGAAAAAGGAGAGAGAAAGTCAAGCATCTAGAGGAGACTGACAGCCCACTTGAGACTGACAACATGAAAAATTATGCTCTGGGTTCTTGTTTCCTATAGAAACAAAGAACTATTCAATGACAGTAGAGACTCTATCATTCTCCAAATGCCAAAGCAAACTCCTCTCTGGCAAGGCCAGTCCTACTGTACCTTCAATCCTTTCGCAGAGCTTGTGCAGGGAGTGCATAGGGCAGGCCTCACACAGCTTGATCTGGGTCTTGGCACTCTGCAACGCTGCAGCCGTGCTGAAAGCCTGCTTCAGAGTCAGCATGACCTCATCGACCTACAAGAAGGAACAAAGCGCAGCTGTACAAGTTGGCTTTCATGGAAACACTAAACACCCAACAGCAATGTGAGCCTTTGTGGATGCAGACTAAATAACAGATAATAGAATTTTGATGGCTATGGATCTGGCAGAGAGAAAATATTAAGTCTTGAAGTTAGACCTTTCATCCATATTACTGAAAACTGGGTGAAATAAGACTATTTCAGTGTGTGTAATGCAACACTCATCTATTTCTAGAATGCTATTTTCAAATCCCATGGAGGCCTACACTATCACAGTTTAACTAGCAGATCAGGCTTTTGTTTAATTAGTCAAAGCCCTCTTTAGAAGTTTTGTCTGCCATACATAGTATAAAGAGCAAGAAATAGGTTTAATATTCACTTGTGTTGTAGGTGTTCTTTAATGTACTTACTGAGTCATTTTTAGTGTAAAATCAAACAAGGCATGTCTTAAATGACATTTGGGAAGAAGAGAGTTCAATTTAAATGGTGGAGAATGGCCGTGAACACTGCCAGCCTCAGCACTTACAATTTCAGACTTAAGATTCTGATTTACGGTACTAGAAAATGACATCACAATGGCTGAGAGCAGTGTCTCACCACCTGGCCAGCAGCTTGGACACTGCCAGCTGGTTCCTCAACCTGCTGATTTCATGGCTGCCTTTTGGAAGCCAACTAACAGCTCATTTCCAGGCACTATGAAACCACATCAAGCTCCATGTCTTTTTCCCCAACACAATCATCAAAGGAAGATTTGATTTTTCCCACAGGCTCTAGAACTGACACCAGAATCTACAATGACAAAGCTATTGAATCCATCCCTGAAAAATCATTTGCCTCTCTTTTCTCTCTATATCTTGGTTTAAGAATAAACTATTAGGGCTGGAGAATTAGCTCAGTGGTTCTGGCGCCTGCCTCGCAAGCGCAAGGTCCTGAGTTCAATCCCTGGTAACCACATACAATGCTGGGCGTAGAGACTCACACCCACCAGCAATCAATACCACATACCACAGTGCCGGGTGTGGTGGCTCACGCCTGTCATCCCAGCACTCGGGAGGCAGAGGCAGGAGGATTGCTGAGTTCGAGGCTCGCCTGGACTACATAGTGAGCTCAGAGCCAGCCTGAACTACAAAGTGAGACCCTGATTCAAAAAAAAAAAAAAAAAAAGAATAAACTATTAAAGAACTCAATCTACTTCCCCATTTGAATGTAAGAGAAACTGGAATAAAAAAAAACTTCACTCTTAATAATACTCAAAGCAAAGATCAAATACTAAGCAGTCAGCCTTTATTGTGATGTTTTATTATATTAGGAATCCTAAAAGTCTTAAGAATAATTTCACAGCATTCCATAAATAAGAATTATTCTGTTATAATGTAATTAAAAATAAAAACTTCTAATTCTTAGAACTGAAAGCACTGCATATTTAATGTCTACATTTTTATTTCATTTGCCTTGTTATATACTTAAAGGCAGTTTAATTTATGCAGACATTCAGTTGGTGTTTTCCTTTTGTTTAAGATACAGAGGGTTAGTAACTAGCTTAGTAATATAAATAGCTTTCATAGAGGTTACCAGTTATTTAATAATTCTGCATTGTAAAGCCTCATAGAAATACTGAATATTTGTGTTATCATCTCTAATTCTAGTATAAAAGAGAGGCTATTCAATGGTGTCTGAAATATAGTGACCAATATCATCTGGTCAAAAATATTATGAAAAACTTTGACTAATAAAGTGTCAAATGTTTTATTTTCTAAAATGCATCACTTTTTCTAGATGATTTATAAAGTCCATCATGAGGTCACTGTGACTAAAAGTTCAAATTAGTTTACAATGATCACAAGGAAAAGAAGCACAGGTCATGTCAAAAGGTTAAAAGCAAAGTTATGAGCAAAGATACATCAACTACATGCAAACAAAAACAAGGCATCCTTGGCTCTGCCACCCAGCAAAATTACATTTCCTGAAAAAAAGCAAGCATGTGGACAAAGAGAGTTAATTTATGATAATGAGGGAGAAATCTACAATAAATATAACACTCATAAATATTCACACCAAACAGTATTACTTAGCATTTTAGAATAAGTCTAAGAATCATACAATCTGTAAAGACCTCAAAAGATCTAATTCTCTGGAGAAACTTAAAATTTTAAACTATCTAATAAAGTATACCATCACTCTTATTTTAAAATTTATTAGCCACTTAAGTCTATTTTAGCCCTGTATGTATTAGATTTTTTAATTTTTTAAATTTAATTTATTGGTACATTATATATACACAGCACAATTACACTCCATATTGAGAATTTGTACCAGTATATGATGTGACTTAGTTCTCATTTTTCCCTTTCCCTTACCCACCCTACAACCCCCGCCCCTATATACACAAGTTTTGTTTTGTTTTTAATTTTTAAGCCCATTTACTATGTTCTAAACTGTGTGTAAATTCTCACATGCCAAAGAATCATATCCTACACCACTTCTTGTTTCTGGGCTAAACGATGTTAACTGTATTATTTGTTGTGCTTTTCTTCAGATGGGATATTCTTCGTAGATTACTGCTTTTCCTTCAAGCATCCACAACTTTTCATGTAAAACAGATCCCAAAGGACCCAGGATTTAATTCAGTGGTTCTGCACTTGCTTTGCAAGTGCAAGGTCCTGAGTTCTATCCTTGGTACCAAAAATATTAAAATTTTTTTAAAAACCACATTCAAAGCTTGATCTTACCTCTTTACTGGACATACTTCCTAATTTGCTTGCTCACCTGTTAAACAATCTGCTTTTACAACTATAATCCACACCATATATAAAAGAAAGCCAGTGTCCTAGAATATGTACCTAATTCTTCATAAATACATTAATATTTCATTTCTAATTAAATACCATGCTTATTTTACAAACTATTAACCTCATATAAATTTGGGATCTTATGTAACAATGATCTTTTCTTTCCTCCTTTTTGTTATATGTTTTCTATGTGTTTATGGCATTTTGATTTTTCCTTGGCCATAAGTAGCAATAGTTTGCACTTTGTTTTATACTCTTTTGAATCAATTTTGGAGAAAGTAATTTTATTTTGTATTTTTATTTTAATGTAATACTAGTCGATATAAATAAAGAAAACAAAACAGTTCTATGGAAAAATAACTTTTCATAACAAAAATAAAGAATAACAATGGTAAATGCACTGTGTCAGGATCATAAAATTATATTTTCAGCTGCTAATCACTTTTTCTACAAATTTCAAGAGTTAGCTTCATAAGATTGATTTAAAAAGAGCTATGCCTGTATAGCTCTTGGAAAGAAGGAAAGAAGGGAGTAAGGGAAGAACAGAGGGAGAAAGGTAGAAATGGAGGGTGGGAAGGGAACACTGAGCATTTAGACTTCCTGTGTAACTCTCCACGGCCCTTCAGAACACTAATTCATAACAACTGTTATATAGAAGCAACAGAAAATGTTCACTGTGTTGTGTGTTCTTGTACCCAGAAGAAGTGTCAGCATATGTGGTTTTGCAATATTTTCGTTTTACACCACTGCCAAGCCACATCAATCATAGCGCTACTTAGACCCATATGACTTATAATCAACCATTTTATTTTGTTCCGTTTGTCACTTGTGTGAGCCCTTCCCATTTAGGCAGGAAATACATATTTAATGTTTCTTCTGGCTTACAGTTCTGATGCCTCACTGTTCAGGTAACATGCTTACTGAGAAAATGAGATAAGAGTTTGAAGGAGCCAAAGCTCAGACGCCATACTGCTTCAAGAAACAGGAACCAAAGGCTGTGTGCCACCAGCACCAGCAGGTACCTCCATCACAGAGTACGTAGCGAAAGGCAGTAGGTCCCAGACCTTCCTGTGACACCTGTGTCCAAAACTCATTCTACGAGTACGGGGACAAAATGCAAAAACTAAACAGTTAAAATAAAACAAAGCCCACACGAGAGAATGAACACATGAAGGTTTTACATAATTGTTCTTTTCACAAAAGGGAGGCACTGCAAATTGGCTGGCACCTGCAGACAGCTGCCTGGAGTTAAGAGCAAAGTACCCAATCTGTCTCTCAAAATAGGAAAACTTTAAACACAGCCCCAAAACACAGCAGAATTAGACAAGGGCCAGGCTGTGACCTCCCTCATCAGTGGGGTGGCCAGTTAAGTAAACACATAAGAAGCAAGGGGCTTGGTGGGAGCTGAGAGAGACCTGTGAGCAGGGCCTAAGAAGAGCGCTGCTGGAAGACAGTGATAGGACTTGATGCCTGAGAGAAGGGAAGCAGGATGAGACAACCCGGAGGAGAAGCCATGAGGAACAGCATCTGTGTTATGGTAGGGCCAGGCCACCCCGCTTTACTGCTGATGAAGCAGTAGGAAAGGGAAGAGTGACAGTGGTCATTCCCTCTTCTTCAGTAACAGGTGGCTTCCCGTCCCCCATGGCCAGAGCTACAGACTGAAAGGCGGCATTTCAGGCCACCTTGGACACACAGTCTTCTCACTCCACATGGCCACCCAATAGGGACCTTCAGAGAGTTCAAGCTACTCACAGAAGCCCTGGGTCCCAGGCTAAGGGTGTAGCTCCACGGGAGACTGCCAACCTAGCATGTATGAGGCCCTGGGCTCAATCCTCAGCCCTAAAAAACCCCCCAAAAATATCTTGGTCACGGATGTAGCCCATGCACTACTCTCAAACTTGCTGATTTCAGGAACAAATCAAAATAAAAGCACCATCACAGCAAGCATCAAACCAGGCTTTGTGGTTTGGCCCAGATAAAAGCTTGTGAGATGTAAAATCATGTGTGAAGACACAGACATGAAAAGGCATGGCGTGTGTTGTGCATGGGGATAGTAACAACACAAGAATGAAGTTCCATACTCTAGGTGCCATACATGTGTCCTTTAATATGGGCACAAACTGGGGTCTGGGAAGAGATTTTCTGAGATAAAAACTCCACCACAATATAGACAGTAAGCAGGTGGCAGGAAGAGTGGCTGGGACAGTAACTCGAGAATTCCAGAACCAGGTATTGAGGAGGAAAAGATGATGAGACAGATGAAAGAGACATCTCTCTCTTTAAATCAGTAGGACTTGATCAACAACTGGACAAAGAATCCATGAAGGCTTCTAAACTGGCAAGCTGAATACATGGTATTGACAGACTTAAAATATGGGATCAAAGAGGTTTTAGAAAGACAGGGAGGTGTGGGATCCAGAACGTAGTAGAAGGACCAGACTTACCAGAGATGGAGCAGCATTGGAGTGATGGGTAAGCAGCAGGGATGGTTGGGGAGTGGGGCACGGCTGGTGGAATATCCTAGACTATCCCTCAGCAAAAGCTTACTCAGCTGGCATTTCTCAATGCTGTATCATTGATTTTTTTTTTTTTTGCTTTCTTTCTCTTTCCTCCCACTGTGTGTTCATCCACCTTCATTCCTCCCACTATCATTATCTAATGACCACTTTCAAATCTCTATTTCAATTCCTAAACTGAGCCCATTTAGTAGGAGTCATGTGGACAACAGGTAGACAAATCATAGTTACAGTTGGTTACGCAGAGAGAAGATGGAACTCTCTAGAAGAAGCTGTTGGGAACAGGAGTATTATAATCCTTAGAGAAAAAGGTAGAGCTCCACCAGACACTAGCCAAAAAGGGCCCTTGCTCTTAGCCCTCCCTGCACCTTCATTATGCCTCACCCAAGTGTCCTTGAAGGGAACCCAGTCGGTGAGAGTCAAGTCGGGTTACGATGACAGGTACCGAGGAGGCAAGGACAATTCTCCCAGCCTGTGAGCATCATATGGATGTGTTTTCCTGTGAGAAATGTTGGCAGGAGGGTTATGTGGCTAATAAAATCATTTTCTGTGAATTCTTCAAAGAACAGTAATGTATATATCTGAAGGTTTAAATTAAATGGTTGAGGTGAAAGGACAGGCAGAAAAGTAAAAGCTTTGAACAAATAAATAAATTAAACTAATCCTTATTCCAATGTGATTCTCAGTCTGTCTTACATGTTCCATCCCAAACTCCAACTGTTCCTATAATACCAGACAGGAGTGGAAAATACTGGAAAGAATTAACTTTCCTGCGTCAAAGGAAGGAAATGATACTTAAGATAAGGCCACAAAAATAAAAGGATTCTAAGACTGAGTATAGTAGCTAATGAAGTAAAGAGAAAAAAAAAATAGTACTTTAGTTTCCTGAAATATTTGTTATAATGATTTTAAAAAAATAACAGGCCAAGGGCCTTTCTTATCTGCATATTTGAGTAATGAGAAAAGTTAACAGCTTTTTTTCCTAATACTCTTTTCCTACCTTTTAAAAATATTGATGGTAACCTGACTGACTGGGTTTGTTAAACCTGAAAAAGTATCTAGGTTTAAAACTTGCCGTATTTTTATTTTTCTATTTTTGCACTGCCTTGAGGGGTGCAAATTCATCTCTAGGTGCCCTCTCCCTGTCCAGGCTTGGGTTCACAGAGATGAGTCCTCTAAGACAGATGTGGCACCAGAAACAAAACCCCACTTACCAGGGATTCACTGGCACACTGGAACACGTAACAAATGTACTGACTCAGCCCAGGTTCTGGAGACTCGCGACAGATGAAGCCAAAGTGATCAACACGCTTTATACCCTGGAAAAGAGGGAAGAAAGATGATATACCACTCACAGGAATACATCCTTCCAACAGTCAACAGCAGTTCTACACTTTCCCAGTTTCTTCTTTACATCCATGTGAGGGAAGATGCGATGTCATAGCAAATGTACAGCATGGCCTGTTGGTTAGTAAGAGAAAGGGTGAGACTAACTCAGATTGTTTTATTTCTGTGACTCATAGGCACAGGAGAAAAAATATTAATGGCATGATCTACTGTGTCTTATAATAAAAGCACTACTCCATGTTTGTGAGTAATTGAGTTTTCAATTTATTGTCTTCTTAGAACACCATTCAAACAACTTATCACAAATCCTGTTCTTTTCTATAGGAAGCTAAGAATCTGAGAAATATTACAACTTATAATTAAATTCCATGCAATTCCTTCAAGTTACATATGAAAATAGACTATTTCTCTATTCTATAGACTTAAAAAGCCACATTGTTGAAAGATTGACATTTTAAAGTATAACTGCAAGTGACAATTATCCACATTCACAAATCATTATACTGAATTCAAGCTAAATAATTTCAGCTATATTTAATAACAAAATCATCACTTGTAATTTTCATTTAGTCAAATATATACATACCAATAAAGAGATGACAATGTATTATTATTAACAGCAAGTACAGTGCATACTTTGAAAAACCAGGTAAGCAAAAAAATTTAAAGATGCGCTATAATCACCAAAATTTAAGTGGAGACTTTCGCCTCTGTGCTTAATCTTGGGTCAACAAATCTAGGTATGATTAATTGTGCTAGATTGCTATTGAGGCTCCACTTTTCATAACAAAAAGGCAGTAATGGAACCTGTTATGAGGGATATAAGATTTAGAACTAACAAATACCTATATGACAGTTCCCAGAATTTTTTTTTTTTTTGAGACAGGGTCTCGCTTTGTAGTTCAGGCTGGCCCTGAGCTCACTATGGAGCCCAGACAAGCCTCAAACTCAGCAATTCTCCTGCCTCTGCCTCCTGAGTGCTGGGATGACAAACGTGAGCCACCACGCCCAGCACTGTGGCATGTGGTATTGATTACTGGTGGGCATGAGTCACCACACCCAGCATTGTATGCAGTTACCGGACTTCCGCTTGAGAGGCAGGCGTGGGACCACTGAGCTATATCTCTGGCCCCCTGTAATGTTTTTTTTTTTTTTTCTTTTTGAGACAGGGTCTCACTTTGTAGTTCAGGCTGACTCTGAGCTCACTATGTAGTCCAGGCAAGCCTCGAACTCAGCAATCCTCCTGCCTCTGCCTCCTGAGTGCTGGGATTACAGGTGTGAGCCACCATGCCCGGCTGTAACGGTTTTATAAATGGTAACCACTCTTCCTGTCAGAACAATCCCAATCTATGCAGTGGATATGGAAAAAGGAAATCAACTCTGGGAAAAAGAAATAATTAAGGAAGAATAAGTCTGCAATTCACAAATAAAAATAAGCTCAGTCTGGTACAACTCATTAGTGACTAAAAAATATATACTAGTGTAGTAAATATCACCAGTGTAGTGTAGCTCACTAGTGTAATGCTAAATGGGAAAAATTCAAGGACTTTGTCAGCTCAGCGAGTCTCCCAGGTGACACCAACATTTCTGGGAAAGAAAACCACTCCCTACTCTCCACCCTTGCCAGGAAAGGAGTCGTTCTGATTTTGAAGAAAGAAACTTTTGTAGTTGTACAGTACTCCAAAGCCAGCCTGTATGGAACACAGCCGCAGTGTGCTGAGTACCCACCCAGGTTTCTGGGGAGAGAAGTAGCAGGCGCAGAGCTACGGAGAGAGCATGGAGCCCTGGGCTCCCTTGACCAGCGTACTGCTGGGAGGCCTTGCCACCAGTTTC
This sequence comes from Thryonomys swinderianus, assembly GCA_004025085.1. NCBI lineage: Eukaryota > Metazoa > Chordata > Mammalia > Rodentia > Thryonomyidae > Thryonomys > Thryonomys swinderianus. The sequence continues at coordinate 22,499 of PVIC010000149.1, read as the reverse complement.
CTTCGTGCTTCTGTTTAATTTCTGAACCAGAACATCAAAACATAAAGTCTTTATAAAAATTGAAAGGAAAAGCAGAACTCCTATTTGAACTTCGAATTTCATACTTGGTCTGGCAGCATCTTGCTTTTATTTTTCTTTTGGGGTTCAATAAGTATTAACTGCTTTCTTTCTGGGAGGGTTGTCAAATGTAGGGGCAGGAGGGATTGCATGTGACAGCTGTCTCTTGGTGCTGGGGGCAGGAAGAGTATTTGACTTATACATCACTTTCTCTTCTATGCATGGCACAGGCCCATCAGCATAACAGACCCGTTCATTCAACGTTCACTGAACACCCAATGTTTAAATTCCACATCTCACATCTGGTTCTAATACACTGCAGAGTAAGCTGCTCTCCTAGAACTTATGATCTTGTATGGACCCTCAGTAAACACATAATTACAAGAATGCTTAATATATCCTTTTTTCAGGTAAAGTAAAAAATCCTTCTACCAAATTTGTACCCTTGAGATAGGACCTTAGAAATTTATAATATAAATTTCTCCTATATGCAGATGTAGTCACTTATATATACAACATAATTTTGTCTCTATATAACTGAAGCAAAACACAAAACGTCAAAATAAAATGCTAATGGGACAACCCACTTTCTAGTCCCCCTTCTGTCTCTCTTAGATGCTTTCTTTCTCAATAAATTTTTCCTACTCTTAAAAAAATTAGAAATGAAACTGTATTAGCTGAGACTAAGTTAAACAATAGACAAGATATACAAAAGTTCTTATCATCTTTTAAGGGGAAAATGTCTGAATATTTTACGTATTGCAATGCTAACCCTAAATTTGAGAAGAAAAAGAAGAGGCAAGGGGCATGGAGGGAGAGAGGAGTGGGGAGAAAAGGAGAGAGGAGGGGAAGGGAGATGAAAGGAAGGGAGGACAGGAGTTAACTGTCGTGATTTTTTTTCACAGATAGAGACCTCAGCAAGATCTAGTTCATTAGGCCAAAAAAGAAGTTAATTCTCAATTCCAAGGACCTCCTCTGCATACATAACCCTCTCACCTTTGGATTTAGATACTTCTATTCTGGCTACTTCAAAATTTCTCACTTTGTTTACAGTATATTTAGGTAGCTCTAACTTTTGAGTAGATATTCTAAAATACCACTATGGTCCTCAAATATTAGTTCAGACCTAACACTGTAATCTTACACAAATTCACTACACTAGTTTGTTTTGTTTTGTTGGAGACAAGAGTCTCACTTTGTAGTTCAGGCTGGCCCTGAGTTCACTATGTAGCCCAGGCAAACCTCGAATTCAGCAATCCTCCTGCCTCTTCCTCCCAAGTGCTGGGATTAAAGGCAATTAAATCCCACATTGTGGTATGTGGTACTGATTCCTTGTGGGCATGAGTCACCACACCCAATATTGTTGTATGTTGTTACCAGGGATCGAACCAGGGACCTTGCACTTGCTAGGCAGGCACCAGAACAACTGAGTTAAATCTCCAGCCCCACACTAATTATTTTTAAACCACTCAAACACACAGTCGGTGTACTAAAAAGACACAAATATCAAAACATTATTTTGAAAATATTGCATGTACATTAATAGAAGTTCAGACACAAGTTCTCCTTTTACTACCTGCTATGGCATAAAGAGAAAACATGACTCAGTTACTACCCAAGACTCTGAGGAACACCAACTGTGAGGTATTTTCGATAGAATTTTCTACCACAGAAATTCCATCCTTCGAAGGTATCTGATGAAGTGTCATTACAAAGGGAAAAACTGGCCAAAACGAAGTCAGTCCCTTAGGAGAGATGCTGAGGGTCTGGAGAATTTTGTTACTGTCATACACACAAACACATGATCAATTTTAATTTATAAAAAAATTCTCTTTAATAAAAATTTTAGAAAACACTAAAATGTGAAGGGATTTTCCCCCTATTGTTTTATGGTGAATTGTGGAATTCCATTGTTTTCTAGTTAACTGGTCCTTCAAATATTACAATATAACTTGGTACATACATACCTGGGAACAAGATGAGATATCTTTAAAATTCTTTTCTAGCACAACTGACTTAGTGTCTGGACTGATAAGGTTAATCTCAAATCGCCCAACCTTTAAAATAAAAGTATGTCAATTAATTTCAACTTATTAGGACCTAAGGTCTTACTTTATAATTATATATTCAACTAATATCACTTTACAATTAATATTCAATAAATATTTACAATACTCTGTAATGCCCAACTAATAAAGTACTCGATAATGAAATACCTAAATGCTGTATCTTAAATATACCTATTTCACATGTCCTCCAACACCCAATCCAATAAGAAATGTTAACTCAAAATATCAGTTGTCTCAAAACATTTCTTGCCTTTGTTGAGAAATCATAAAAATTAAATTGATCTTAAGTTATGATATAAAAATGGTACTATTCTTAAAATAAAAATGATTTCAATAAAGTAGGCAACCTATTCTCATTTCATGAACTCCAAAATTAACAATTAGTTTTGTTATAAATACACTTCCTCCCAAATGATCAATGAAATGACTCAAATATGTGTAAATGTGCTAAATTAAATTCTATGAAAATAAACAGCCATTAAATTCTTTAAAAATTAACAGTAGTGACTATAAAAGCTAGGAAAAAATCTGACAGTCCAAAGAAGAGAGAAAATTCTTCGCCACAGAGAAGACTAGAGACATTTTAATTGCATAACTAGTGTTAACCACAAGACAAAACAAGAGAAAACATGAACTTCTGACAAAGCAAATATACACCAGGACTGTTTATCAAGATACTGTGTGCTAGATAGGGAGTGGAGGGATGTGGGGTGGGTAGGGATATGGGTAAAAATGAGAATTAACTCATGTCATATACTGGTACAAATTCCCCAATGTTGAGTGTGATTTTGAGCTATATATAAAATGTACCAATAAAAAAATTCATTTAAAAAAAAAAGATACTGTATGCTGTGAAATTTCCTTGTCAGGGGTTCTTTAAAGCAGGATAAAAGGTCAGTCGTCCCCTTTTTCCAAGAAAACTCACGTTACAACCTGACGACTACACCCTTTGTACAGGACCCGGTTATGAATTAAGATCTTGTAAGAGGAACTTAACATTTTCTATCCACTGTTATGTCATTTAAAAAACTTATTTTTAGAATCATGAATTATCTTTTATGCCCATAACTGTGTACCTTTTATCAAATTAGTCAATAAATCACCCAGTAAATTAAAAGACCAGAGGTGCACCCCCAACCTCCCCTCTGTGGGCTGTGGTAAATTAGTGCATTCCCATCTGAAGTACATCTATGAAAAGTCTCTGGAATTCTCCTTTTTCTCTTAAAAAGAAAAATTCTCCATACCAAATCACACTCTCCTGGAATCGCATCTCTACACCCTTTCTGAGGGTGGCTTTCTACAGTTATTTTCTTAAAGATATTTATTTAGGAATCCGCGCAAGGTAAATGCTGATGTCACACAGCAAGAGCGCCCGCCCCCGCAGGCGGCAGAGTAACCCGTGGTTCCGGTGCCTCCACCCACCGCCCCGCAGCGCCCCGGGCCTCTTCCTGCCCTGGCAGGGAAATGCCGGAGAGCTGGGTTTCGACGGAGCTGGGCCACGGAGGCGCTGCGCAGGGAGCAGGCTGGGGGCCGCCGGCCGCACCTGGAAGAGCATCGTCCGGTTCTTCTCCGCGTCCGAGGGCTGCACGTGGCTCGGGGCGCTCGCGTGTCTGCGTCGCGGCTGCGACTTCTGGCCGTCGTGCACCCTCCTCTGCAGGGCCCCGGTCACGCTGCCGCACCGGGCCCGGAACTCCTGCTGCTCGTCGAAGCCACGGTCTTCCAAAATCCGCTCCGGGAAGCAAAGCCGGGCGCCGGCCGGGGCGGGCGGGGACGGGCGGGAGTCCTGCAGCGCCCCCTGCTCGCCCTCCTCCGGCTCCTCCTCCTCCTCTTCCTCCGGCAGGCTGTCCCCGGGGGACCCCAGGGCCTCGCCCTCCAGCACCAGCTCCTCGCCGGGCTCCGCGGCCCGCTCGCCCTGCAGCCGCAGGCGCTGCTGTTCGTGCAGCGTGAACTTCTCGATGCAGTCGTCGATGAGGCTGGAAGGCGCCTTCTTGTGGCTCACGGTCACCTTCCCGCAGTACAGGACTTCGAACTTCTGCGAGTTATAAAAGGCGTCCTCGTTGTCTTTGCTAGGTTTGGCCTCCTCTTTCATGGCGGCTTTTGACAACTGCCTTATGCTGCTGATGACATCAGGAACCTGGGAGAAAATTGAAAATCCTGCTTTAGTAGAACATTTTGAGATAATTGACGTGTTTCAAGACCTATTATTAGCACATGGAATGGATCCCAAATCACAGAATACAGAAAGTAGTAAATCCTACAAAAGACAGTATAATTTAAATTACACCATATGACATAAATGACCATCAGGTAAAACTGCAATGGAAGAAAATTTATTAAGGTTGAAATGTAACAGACGTATTATATTTTCGAATTTCAAATGTGCTAGTTTCACAAAAAACCATGAGACTATATAGGTCATTGTCAGCTTTTAGTAAATCAGAATACATCTCGAAAGTACTTTTGAAAGTTTTTATGAGCCTCAGCTGAAATTTCAGAACCAAATTTCCAACCATAAAGATGAAATTAACTTTTTAGATAAGAATTAAAACTGGGACTCTAGGGCCGGAGGGTTAGCTCAGTGGTTCCGGCACCTGCCTTGCAAGCGCAAGGACCTGAGTTCGATCCCCGGTTACCACATGTAATGCTGGGCGTGGTGGCTCACGCCTGTAATTCCAGCACTCTGGAGGCAGAGACGGGAGGATTGCTGAGTTCGCAGAGGCTTGCCTGGGCACCATGGTGAGCTCAGGGCCAGCCTGAACTACAAAGCGAGACCCTGTCTCCAAAAAAGCAAAAAAAAAAAAAAAAAAAAGAAACTGGGACTCTATCATCTGTATTAGCAAAAAGGAAAATACAGGCTGAAACTCTGCAACCAGATACTAACACAGTGATGCTAGAGCAGCCACACGGAAAAGACCACAGGCCAGCAAGGAGGTGGGGCAAGCAGAACGCTCTCAGGTAGGTACGGAAAGCCGCAAAGGCCACAACTCAGGAGAAAGCTGTTGGGCAGCTTTATAAGCCTTGAGCATCGACTTGAAGTAGGATAAAAGAAATAAAGATAGAAAAGGAACAGACAAGTTCAACTGTTATCTTCCTTACTAAGGCAAAGTGTTCCTTATTAAGACTCTGGGTCAGCTCCCTGCTCAGCCCTGCTCTTGGGAATTGTTAAATGGTTTAAGAAAAATTGGCAAAATGAAGTGTATTCAACCTAAATTCACCTCATCTATCTAATCCCCCTTCAAGACTGAGGACACGGAGATGAAAGTGACTAGTTTTCAGGATTTACAGCAAGGCCTAGAGGTCCACAGTCACAGACCACAACCACCGAGATCACAGGGAAGCCAGAACCCCAGAAACCAGGTCAGCAGGAGTTCCCCCTGGGGAGACCGGCTCAGCAGGAGTTTCCCCCTCTGTCTCAGGAGAACCAACTGCGCCTCAAGGCATGAGCATTCATTCCTCTCAGGCTTAGGAACCTGCACTGAGAAAACAACCAGACCTGCATGCACTCTAGTTTACCTCAAATGACACATAAAGCTGGCCTCTGTTTCTGTGAGTGGCCCGTCCAAACCCCTCATCAGAGAGAGCCCCCTCCAGTCACTCTAACTGAAGTCTTCCTATTCTTTCTTCCTAACTCTGCCAAAAAAATCTGCTTATGCCTCATACCGATTCTTCCTGAAATTACATCTGTGATCTGAGTCAGGAACCTTTCAGCGGAGTGCATTAGGAGCATCATCTACTCTTTAGGGGACCTCTTAGGACAGGGTCCTCAGACATTCCTCAGGCCGGAGGGTTAGCTCAGTGGTTCCGGCGCCTGCCTCGCAAGCGCAAGGTCCTGAGTTCGATCCCTGATAACCACATATAATGTTGGGCGTGGAGACTCACGCCCACCAACAATCAATACCACATACCACAGTGGCGGGCGTGGTGGCGCACATCTGTAATCCCAGTACTAGGGAGGCAGAAACAGGAGGATTGCTGAGTTTGCAACTTGCCTAGGCTACATAGTGAGCTCAGAGCCGGCCTGAACTACAAAGCGAGACCCTGTCTCAAAAAAAAAAAAAAAAAAAAAACAGAAAGACATTCCTCATGGCCGAGTCAAAAGACCAGAAACATATTCACAGAACAGGTTATATGCAAAATATCACAGCGACTTTGATCACAATGCCGAAACAATGCCCATCAACAAGTGAACAGGAAAGAAAATATGGGAATCACTTACTATTATCTCCGCCCTGGTTTACTCCAATAGTCCTAACCGGTCTTCTATCTCCTTCAACCTATTCTCAAAAGCCAAAAATGATTCTTCTTATACTTCTGGCATGTTACTTTTAGGCTACCAAAAAAATATCACCCTAAAGTATACCACTCTGAAGTACTGATTATTTCAAGTTAAAGGCTCTTGAGTGACAGTAGATACAAAAAAGCCACTGTGATCTTCCTTCACCTCCTGAAAACAAGACAACTGGTGAGTAAAAGATGTCCTCCCAGAACCACAAGAAAGTCCTTCTTATCACCAAACATGGGAGTCAAGGCCAAGAGTAACCTAACAAACCAGCTATATTAAATCAGTCTTACCTTCTTAGTCAGTTTCCACAACTATACGCTGTAGTCCAAAACCTTTGCCTTATCATGTTTTCCTAATTTACTGCTCTTTGTCTAGTCTAACTGCTTTAGTTTCTCTTGTGAGAGAGTCTGTACACATAAAAGTTACTAAATAAAAACTGGATACCTTTCCACCTGATTCTATGTCATGTCAGCCACCGCTGGAGACCCTAAGAGGGTATAGGAGAAACACTTTCCCACACATCTCACATGCAAACCCTCCAATAGTGTTCTTTTTTATTTTTTTTTTTTTTGAGACAGGGTCTCACTTTGTAGTTCAGGCTGGCCCTGAGCTCACTATGGAGCCCAGGCAAGCCTCAAACTCAGCAATCCTCCTGCCTCTGCCTCCCGAGTGCTGGGATGACAGGCGTGAGCCACCATGTCCGGCACTGTGGTATGTGGTATTGATTGCTGGTGGGCGTGAGTCGCCAAGCCCAGCATTGTATTTGGTTACCGGGATCGAACTCAGCACCTTGCACCTACAAGGCAGGCACCGGAACCACTGAGCTAAATCTCCGGCCCTATCATAGGTTTTTAATATTTGTATTAACGCTCAAGCTTTATCAGCAATTTAACCTTTGACAAAAAAGGAAGACCATGTTACAGTCTTCCTATCCAGACATATATGGTATGTCTTTAAGTATCCTGGGGCCAATTTTAAAACTACAATTTCTACTCTTTCATTTACTCAAGATATACTATCAAAGCACTCACAGTTTAAAAATCACAACTTTCAGGTGGCCAGAGTAGTTCCTATGAAAGGATAAAGTCCTCATATTATAGTTCAGTGACTGACCCTGAATATTGGACATGTCTCAGGGACAGTCAGGGATCAGTGTTAACATGTGACTGGCAGTCTTATCCCTCTGTCATTTTCTTCTTGTGTAATTTACTCTACCCACTGAGGCCAAAGCTATGAGACTAAATTACCTGATACTGAATCCTGCAAAAAGTAAAATGGTTCTAGCTGGTTAAGCAAAGCCCTAAGAGAATGATCTAATCCTTCTCACTAATTCTATTCTATTAAATACTGCTCAATTGATTACTAACCCCAGTATTCGTAAACCTTCAAAAGCATCTCTGTAGAGTACACAATCAGAAATATTATCTGTAGGACTCTTTTAACTTGTAAATTTTTTAATTTGCTACTCTACTTCATCTATTTGAGTATAACCTTAGAGTTATATTCTATAAGTGAGACTGGAAATAAAGGCAATTCAAACTCATTTGTGTCAAATCTTCTCAACTGTCTTTTTTTCTCTAATGTTCAATGTAGACCTTTTAAGTGAAAACCTGATTAGTGACTGATTTTCTGTATTCACCCAAGACTCCTCTCTGTGACCACAGGGAAAGGCTTAACACCAAATGTAATTCAGCAAATGGGAAATTTTGATAAGCAAAGCTTATCATCTTGAGTTCTAAACTGTGCAGATAATTTAACCTTCCAATAATTTGAGGTGTTTATACTATAAAACACATTCAAGTTAACTTTAATACCTTCTCCCAGATTTGACTGGCCACAACTTTCCATTACCTGAGCTGCCAGCTTTAAACACAAAATTGATCTAACATTTAGGTCTGTTTTTGCCAATCCTTACGGGAAAGACACAGTATAACCTACAGCATTAAAATCCATGCCTGTAATCCCAGCAATTCTATGTAATTTGGAGGAAAAATCATTTCATAATTAAAGTTATGATTAGGCCTCATTTTCCTGATTATAGGCCAGCTACAGCAAGTTAAGACATAGTCCATTTTCTCCTCTGGTCACAGCCTCAGTGGCCCCATGATGCTGTGATGGTCCAGGGCAGGATTACACCAGCAGAAGACATCCTGGGGATAGACAAATTCCTAATCAACATAAATTCCTCATGACCTAGGATCTTCATTTATATAATTCCTCATTGTTGTAGGATTACTGTCCACCAACCCGTTGTCAGTCATCTGTTGCATTTGTTACTCATGATATACCTAAGCCACTGTCTTCTGAGTGACCTATTACAATTGTTACTCCTGATGTGCTGAAAAAGTATGGCGAGCTCAGGTTTTTCCTCTTTGCTGCCCAGGGCAGCTGATCAGACCCAAAACTCAGCTTCTTCTCTAAATCTCATTATTCTATCTTTCTGTATAAGATAATTACTTTCTGCTGTCGTGGCTTGTCTAGTCTTCAGGAGACTAGAATTACTGCAGAGGTTGAAGTAACATTCCTTTCCCTGTTCCCTACATCCACCACTTGGGAGGATGAAGCAGGGGGATTGCTTTGAGTTTCAGGCCAGTCTGGGCTGCATAGCAAGTTCAAGGCCAGCCTTGAACTACAGAATGGGACCCTGTCTCAAAAGTAAAAGAAAAAATATATCATTATACATTGTGTTGATCTCATATTCATCTCATACCAGAAGGGAAACACTAGTAATAGAATGACAGAAAAACATCCACAGCAAAGCAATGTATTATCAAAGAATCTTGCAAACCCTTTACTGAGGCACTTTACTTAAGGAGTGTGTCAAAAGGAACATAACCAAAATAAAGTCTCTATCCAGTACTTGCATTCACATAGTATTCTGAAATTGCATTCTCCTATACTATAGTGTTAATTGATATATTTTTATCTGTATAAGCATTGTTGAATGGATTTCAGAACTTTCAGTATACATGGAATCTTTCCAACATTTCTTTTTAATGTACCATCACATTTCGAGAACAGTGAGGTGAGTTGAGGCAACTTTGTTTCCTGCTACAACTCTTGCACATCACCACTAAAAAAACAGTCTGGCTGGGCATGGTGGCTAACACCTGTAATCCCAGCACTCGGGAGGCAGAGACAGGAGGATTGCTGAGTTCGAGGCTTCCCTGGGCTACACAGTGAGCTCAGGGCCAGCCTGAACTACAAAGTGAGACCCTGTCTCAAAAAAAAAAAGTCTGTGCTCAAAAAACCTACAATGGATGCCATCAGCAAATATGAGCAGACATAGAGTATTGAACAAGTATATAAATATGATCAAAATTTTCAAGGATTGAAACAGGGTCTGTAAATTCCTATTGTTACTCAAGAGATCTGGCACCCCCAAATGGAAAGCCATGGCTTCCTATTCTGCTATTGCTTAGCCCAAGTAGGAAATAATTGTGTGTTGTAGAATCCTCCAAATGCTACACTGTAGAGCAACTCAAGGGTGCTACATCTTCCAGCTGTGTACTCTAGCTATTCATAATCAAGCTACAAATAACTCCATTGCTCAGACTTTGCCTGTAACCCATAGAGTCTAATGAAGATTTGCTGCCAATTCAAGGCAAACTTTTTACTCTGAGGCACCATTTAACTTTTAACAGAATACAACATACTGCAAAAGATTCCATTAAACTAATTATTAAGAGGTTTATCTTCTACTTCCAGGTCTATTAATAATTTACTCAGTACCTTTAGGAAGAAGTGTTTCACTGCTACAGACTACAATTTTTCAAAAGCAAAATGAGGAGGGAACTAGACAGATGATCAAAAGATTTTGTGTAGTTCCAACGTCTGTGACTATATTTTTGGGTCAGTGTCAACATAAGAGAAGGATAATGTACACTCAGAAGAAGGAAAATCGCTTCTGTTATTAAACCAGAAATGGACTAAGTTGTTGGAATTATTCATCTTCATTAACACACAATAATCGATTTAACAATGAAATAGAGCTTTGTACAAGTGTCTCAAAATATTTAGAAAAATCATAGTGCCACCTTTAGCCAGTATTTGGTCATTACACCTTCAATGATCTCACTAAAAGTAGATTCAAGACCACCCAACTCAGATATGAAAACAATTTCTCACTCTAGACAAAAAATTGCCACAAGATTCCTTCAGCTCACACTATTTCTCTTTAATTAATTATAGTAATTATTTATACTTTAGGAAGTATTATTTATACTTTAGGAAGTCAACTGATATTTTAATATTGCATTTTACTCAACTTCAAAAGAAGACACATTTTACAAGTACCACACACCGATATTTAAAGGTTTACGCAAACAAGGGTGGAAATAATCTGAATAATATAAAGAGCACTAAGAAAAGATACTGTACCATTAATCAGGTAACCAGCTGACATTGGTGTCTCTTACAAAACAGAACTCAATAAACCAGACTGATGGTCATCTCAGTATTAGCCCCTTGTTGGATTTAAGTTCTCTTTAGTTCTAAATAAGGCAGCAGCAGTCACACTGTATCTGTGAAAGTCCACACTGTCACAGTGAAGCCAATTATTAAACTTCCCCCCAAGTAACCCTGATTGGTTCATAAGTTAAGGATTTCCTGAATCTGCAGTCAGGAAATACACAGATTGCCCAGGACTATAGAGCAAGAGCTTTCTTTATCTGTCTTTGAAAAGCTACACCCTAATTCTGAAGACCACTGCCTTTCTTGTGCTAAACGATTACAAACAATGACAGAGATAAGAGATATAGCACAGTGCTTTTTCTCTTCAGAAGGGTTAGTTCAACTTCAGTAAAACACTTTAAAACAAATACAAATATGAAGGTGAAAATAAACTTCCTAAAATATATTTAAACCACAAAAAACAGCGAACAATTAACAATTGCTAATAGCAAAAATGCCAATTATTTCTGTTACCGCTGACATGAAATTAACTGCTTGCTTCCTTATTATTTTAAAATGATTAGAGAAGGTACATCAAGATGCAAATAACTGTAAGAAAAAGTTGAGATAAAACATTATAGAACATTTCAAATAAATTGGAAAAATTGCCTTGTATGACTAATAATTCAGGCTTACATAGAGACAGTATGGAAAAGAAATATGTTTGGAATTAATGTATGCCTTCTTTATAATTCTTTGCTTAAATGATTAAAATTAATCTATAGACTATGTAGGCAACATGGGAAGATGCTGAAACTATAATGGTATGAAGCACCCATTGAATGATATTTTGTTAGGCTATTAAAAAATCTCATCTTTAAATAATGAACAGAGATGAGAGACGTACACATCCCAGCACACAGGCTGTTTGAATGAAGGAAACACCAGCATTGTAGGCCACTCCTCCAGCTTCCTGAGCCTGGGACGCATACATAGTTTGTGATGTGTTTTTCCGAAGGGTGAGACTGTCTGACAATCTCATTTTAATTTTTATCCTAAAATACTTCTGAGAGTCTTTGTATCAAGTTTCTCAAAAATCTATAAATGATTAAAACAAATTCTTCATAGTAAAATGAAGTTTATTTTTGACTGCGTCTAGATGCCAAGTAGTGACTTAAATCACAGAATTTTACTAAAGGTGCCCTTAAATCACCACCCCCCATCCATCTTGTTTTGCACATGTGGAAACAAACTGCCACATCAAACGTTAAACCAGAAAAGAAGAAAATAATAAGATTAGAAGAGACACACGAACTGGAGCCAGAGAAAGCAAAGCACAGTATCTATGTGAGTGAGACCAGGGTCATATAAGTAGCCTTGTTTTTCATCCCTGGGCTGTGGGCCACGGCGGTTTCCTTTCTGACCTGGCTTTAGTTCTCGGACATTCTCAGCTGCTTCACTCCAAATGCAGTTACAACCCAGCTTTTCTCTGCTGCTTGCTGCTGCCTTCATACCCCCCACAGGCGCAAAGACAGAAAGGTACCTTTCTTAACCCTTTCTAAATTCTTCCCTCTCATTCTGTCTAACTACTCAGAGCCCTTAATTCCTCCTCTGAAAGATATGACTTGTATCTTCTTTCCTTATGGCCCTTCTAAATTCACTAGAGTTCAGATACACAATGTACAAAAGTAACTCGTAAGGGAAAACGTGGGGAATACTGTGATCTAAGAATGGAATATCAGAAGAGCTTCTGTTTAGTGTTAGAGAGAAATGTAAACGTTAACAAGCAGAAGTTGGGGTACATGATAAGTCACATGGTGAAGGAATAGGCAGAGACCGTTGTTATTCAAATTCCCTTTCAAAAGCATAAATGATTATTTTAAAAGGGAAGTGAGCTGGGTATGGTGCCACATAGCTGTTACCCCAGCCTTCTGGAAAGCCAAGGCAGGAAGATTGCAAATTTGAGCCTCACCTGGGCAAATTCGTGGCTTTGCCAGACCCTGACTCAAAAAATAAAAAGAGCCAGTAATGAGGGGAAAGAATAAATATGATTTGAAAAGAAAAAGAAGGAACATGTATATAGGAGGTGGGGGATTATGGGTGGGTAGGGATATGGGTAAAAATGAGAATTAACTCGTGTTATACAAATTCCCCAATGTTGAGTGTGATTATAAGTTGTATATAAAATGTACCAATAAAGAATTCAATTAAAAAAATAAAAACAGCTGGGGATGTAGCTCACACTGAAGGGTCTAGGTTCAACTTCCACTGTCAGACACGCACACAGTCCATCCGTGGCACATCAGAAATGTATACAGCGTGGAACTTTAAAGCCCCACTCCAACACATCTCATCATCCATTGAAAATACATTATGTCCTCTTAGCTTGAAGTTTTTCATCTGAAAAATAGAAATCATAATGCTTATCTCAGACCTAAGCTGGGAAAGTTGAATTAAATATGCAAATATCCATGACAATGCTGGAACTGTGACAGTACTCAATAATTAATGAATATAATGTATAAGATATTAAAATGTTTAATAGGTATACTTATACTAATTAAATTAAAATAGAATTTTAATTTGTGCTGTGTATGGTGATAAAAGTTAGAAGCTTTTGATACATAAAAATTCCTGCCTTCATGAAATTTAAATAAGGAAGAAAATAATAACAAAGTAAGTAAAATATCATGAATATTTCCAAGGAAAAAAATAAGAAAACAAAGGTGAAAATTAGAAGGATGGAATATTTGGAGGGAAAATGCTGCACTTGTAGAAAAAGAAAACTCTCTGTAAAATAAACTCTGAGAAAAATCTAAGGTAAGCAAAGACATGAGCCCTACAAATATGTTGAGGTGGAACTTGGCAGGCACAGTCCAAAGGCCCTGAAGCGCAAATGTGCCTGTTGTGTCCTGAAGCTTCAGAGGGCCACTGGGGCAGGGTGCCAAGGACTGAGCGGGGGGTGCAGACAGGGTGACTGCCAGGGACATGGTGGATCTAATCATGCAGGACCTTGAAGGGATTTTGGCTTTTTTCCTTACTGAGCCACTGGGAGAGTGCTGAATAGAGAAATAACATGAGTTTGAGGCCAGCCTAGAAGAAAAAGAAAGGTTTCCAAGAAAAGTGTAACCAATATGAGATCATAGGTGACTGTAACAAAATAAATTCTGACTAGGGCTGAGAGCAAAAGCCTTAGGTTTGAAAAAGGATTTTAAGAATGCAGTCTGAGGACCAGAGATTTAGCTCAGTGGTTCCAGCGCCTGCCTAGCAAGCACAAGGTCCCTGGTTCGATCCCTGGTAACCACATACACAACAATACCGGGCTTGGTGGCTCACGCCCACCAGCAATCAGTACCACATACCACAAATGCCAGGCTTGGTGGCTCATGCCTATAATCCCAGCACTCAGGAGGCAGAGGCAGAGGGATTGCTGAGTTCAAGGCTTGCCTGAGCTACATAGTGAGCTCAGGGCCAGCCTGAACTACAAGGTGAGACCATGACTCAAAAAAAAAAAAAAAAGAATGCAGTCTGAAACAGTGGGACGGACAGCTCCTATGGACAGGAGCTGGAGAACCACATGAGTGAAGAGAAATTCTCTTAGATAGAGGACAGCTCCCAATAGAAAATATGCAAAAGTGATGAGAAGATTAATAGTTAATGGCCCAGAGAAAGAGTGCCTTAAGTAGGCAGAAGTGAAGAGACCTAACTATCCCAAGACAGAGAGAGTACATTTGAAAAGGGAAGGTAGAATAAACAGGCACAAATACAGGAAGGTTTGGTGGGAGTTCGTGGTCTTCTCCTCCAGCTGCTTTAATTTCTTCTGTAAGACAGAAAGCATGCTTGTGAGCTGAGGTGGAGATGGAAGGAAGATTAACAGGACACTGAGCCTGAGACATTAAATTGACCTCAAGGCTGACTGTAGGCCCAATCTGCCAATTTTTCTTCAGAACTCTCAGGCTACCTTTCCTGAACTCACAGGCGGACATTTGCCTTTTACTATAAGCCTTCACCAAAGTTTTCAAGGGCATGTGGCAAAATTCAGAAACCAGTGATATATATATATATATATTTTTTTTTTTTTTGAGACAGGGTCTCGCTTTGTAGTTCAGGCTGGCTCTGAGCTCACTATGTAGCCCAGGCAAGCCTTGAACTCAGCAATCCTGTCTCTGCCTCCCAAGTGCTGGGATTACAGGCGTGAGCCATCATGCCCAGCTATGATATAATTTTTAAAAATGTTTCACAGCCACAAATCAAACTGCATAAGCAAACTGATTTCTCTGACTAGGATGAGACTGGGAGCTATCATATATAAAATATATATAAATTATATTTAATGTATGGAATAAATTTTGGAAGAAGTTTGTGAGTACTTAGGCAAAAAAGAAACTATCATGTATCCTACCAAATTGAAAACAGCATAGCTTGATTATAAAATATCTGTGTCACTAATGAAAAATAATTCTATATTTCCTTTTTGGATATGGAGCATTGGTGCATGATTTTTACAAAGCAAAACAATGACAAAGTCATTAGAGCAAGGAAGGAAAATTTCCTGTCAACATACAAACATGAATGATAATTTTCAATTTTCTAACTGTAAAAACACCATAAGAAACAGTGCTGAAATGCTAACTGCCTACATAAATTGCCACTATGAGATCAATACTTTGAATATAGCATACCCCCAATCACCAAGCACATAAATTATGACATCAACTTACTACCTACTTATTGAATGGGGTGACTTGTATTCATCAAATTTGTTAACAGCCAGGTGTGGTGGGACATGCCTGTAATTCCAGCATTCTGGGAGGCTTAGGCTAAACTGCAAGTTCAAGCCCAACCTAAGCTTCTTAGTAAGTTAATGAAAATGAGGACCCCATTTCAAAATTTAAACATTTTTTATTTTCTTCAATCTTTAATACCTTTCCCTCACCCAAAGGAAGTATTATAAGCCTAATACTTGCATTATTTTTTTAATTACACAGATAAATAGCACTTGCATTTTCTCCAACAAACACTAGAGGGAGTTTCCCCACATAGCCTAGTTTAAGCAAAATTTTAAAAACACAGCAATGTCATCATATGTAATATTGAAAACAGTGCCATGGTCTGTAAAATACCATTACTACTCTTCTTGTTTTAAATTCATAAAATAGACCACAGGCATGTATGCTGGAATTTTTTTTTTTTCTTTTTGAGACAGGGTCTCTCTCGCTTTGTAGTTCAGGCTGGCTCTGAGCTCACTATGTAGCCCAGGCAAGCCTCAACTCAGCAATCCTCCTGCCTCTGCCTCCTGAGTGCTGGGATTACAGGCGTGAGCCACCACGCCCGGCATTGTGGTGTGTGGCACTGATTGTTGGTGGGCGTGAGTCACCACGCCCAGCATTGTATGTGGTTACCGGGGATCAAACTCAGGACCTTGAGCTTGCCAGGCAGGCGCCGGAACCACTGAGCTAATCCTCCGGCCCCATGTATGCTGGAATTTTAACTGACTAGACAAGTTTGGCAAAATTAATAACCTACTAAATAAATTAAGCTGAAAAATTACAGTATTATAGGACCTGATGACATTTACTGTTAGCTTTTCTAATAGGACATAATAAACATAAGAAGAAAAATATGGCTCAGTGTTTTATCAGTATATACATAAATTTAATGGAAAAATACAGTGAATGTCTAAATTTTTTAATTATTATAGTAAAAGACACATTGCTATTAATCTCCCTCAAAATACTCCCTCTTTTCAAATACACTCATCCTGTCATTCTTGTCACTTTCTAAGGCAGCTCTTGAGGTCTCTTTCAAGTTCTTAGATGTGCTGTTGTGGCTGACTCCGTGTTCTGAACTGCTTCAAAACATCTATCTACCTTTCATGCAATTTTGACCTTGGACAACAGCTAGAAGTTACATCCAACCAAACCTGGTAGGTAAGGTAGAAAAAGACGCGCTGTGGTGTTTCTATGATCCTACCTTTCTATAATACTCAGCAAATTAATTCTCTGGGTTTTGGGGGTTTTTTTGTTTTGTGTTTTGTTTTTTTGAGACTGGGTCTTTCTTTGTAGTTCAGGCTGGCCCTGAGCTCACTATGTAGCTCAGGCAAGCCTTGAACTCAGCAATCCTCCTGCCTCTGCCTTCTGAGTGCTGGGATTATAGGCTTAAGGCACCAGGCCCAGCATTTGTGGTCTGCGGTACTGATTGCTGGTGGGCATGAGTCAACACTCCTGGTATTTTTTGTGGTTACCAAGGATTGAACCAGGGACCTTGCACTTGCTAGGCAGGCACTGGAACCACTGAGCTAAATCGGCCCTCTGTTATTTTTTTATCACACCTTCTGAAGACACTCATGAAAGAGGACTTCCAGAATTGCTTCAGAAAGTGACAAGAACCACCAGATATGCATGTGTGAAGAGCAAAGTATTCTGAAAGGATTAATGACAGTGTGTCTTTTACTATAATAAATTTTATTTAAAGATGTACTGTCCTTTACCATCTCTTTCTGAAAGTACCAAGTCACCTAAAATAAAATGTGATAACTAGACAGTTACTTCGTTGTTTCAACTCATAAAAGATGTGAATTCAAGAGGAAAGCATTGCTTGTGCAATGGATTGGACCTTGGGAAAGACACAGAGAGTGAAGGCTAAGCCCAGAGGAATTTGGATGTCACAGGCTGTCCCTGAGATCAGTAGATAAAGCTGTAATATTATCAGGAAATACACACACCACACATTTCTCAGAAGCCTATTTTTGTCCTGGCTTCCATATGACTTCAGAGATTTATACCCCAACAGATTTTCCACGTTGCAAATGCAAGTAATGCAACATCCAACTTCTATTCAGACGCTTCAATCTCTTGTAGACTTTTATCATTAAAGGCTAGAAGTGTGCACATCTCCCTTCATCTCAGAAGAATCCCAAGCGCATGCCAAGCAAGAAGAAAATAAAAACACGGTTGCCTCTCACCAAAAATAGACTGTAAGAAAAGACAAGCAGATGCCTCATCTCTGACCTGAAAGAGTCTTTTCATGGGTAAAGAAAAAGCACTCATCTGTAGTAGTAACTATGCATGTTAGAGCTCCATATGGCACTGTCTCTACCACTCACAACAGAATTAAAACTCCTGGAAACACCATGAGTCATATCAGAGTGCGCCTGATCTGGTTACTCCCCGTGAATGAAAAATTAAAGCTACAAACAACATTTCACAGCAAGACTGCCTTAGTGTTCCTTCTTCTTGTTTGGAACCTATAATGAGCATCATGTTGGAAAGGTTCTCATCAAAAAGGACACGTCAGGACTGATATTATATATTAAAAGGATTCTTCTTTGTTCCCTAAATATCGAAGTCCTTTCCCCTCCCTTTCTCTAGTGTGTTCTGGCAAAATGACACCAAGAAAAATCAGGTTACACTTTAGGTGATTCAAGTGATATGTTTTTCCTGTCATCTCTGAAGACAGAAGACAGTGAAAGGCTTGAGACTTTCAGGGCCTTGGAGAAAGATCATATTTCTATGTGCCTCACAGACATCTGGCTTGAAGCCTGATTAATAAATAGAACAAGTAGAGCCACAAACAATAAAGCTTTCTCTGTGAAGTCTGAAATGTCATCATGTTGCTTGAAAGCCACCTGAAAGGGTGCGCTGTGTCAGAGAAAGCTCTTGTCCGATCTGCACCAGCCACTGCTTCCTCTTCACAGGCATGCCCTCTGAATGGATCTCCTCTCCCTTTCCACAAAACTCAGTCACATGACACCATGATCTTTCAGTTAATTGGCTCTTCCTAATTTGTTCGGAATTAAAGTAAACTTGTAATTCAGCGTTCCAAACCCTTTCCGAAAATGTATATGGGGGTGGGTGTAGTGGTGAGAGGAAAATTAAAAAATGAGAATTAATTAGTGTCATGTACAGTACAAATCTCAATGTTATTCATAATATGTATATAAAATACACCAATAAAAATCAATTTTTTGCTGGGCATGGTGGCTCACGCCTGTAATCCCAGCACTCGGGAGGCCAAAGCAGGAGGATTGCTGAGTTCAAGGCTTGTCTGGGCTGCATAGTGAGCTCAGGGCCAGCCTGAACTACAAAGCAAGACCCTGTCTCAAAAAATAAAAAATTAATTTTTTTAAAAAAACAGAAAAGAAAAAATATTTTAGTTGTCAAATTTTACATATAGCAAACACACAACTGTCAAATTTTAATTACCTAAAATAGCTCTTTAGCTTTAGAATTTCTAAATTACATATGTGATTCTAAAATATTTTTTCAGAATATAACAGCTTTAATTCTCTACTATCCAAAATACTTCTTAATATCTACATTAAAAGGATTTAAAAGTATAGCGATGCTTCCCTGTTAGCATTATAATCAACATAACTGAAATAAACTAGGGAAATCTGTATAGGGTGATAATATTACCACAACTCATTTTCATCAACATTCCTGAATTAGGAATCTAAGCTACAGTTTTTTTTTTTTGTTTTTTTTGTGTTTTTTTTTTTGCTTTTGAGACAGGGTCTCACTTTGTAGTTCAGGCTGGCCCTGAGCTCACTATGGTGCCCAGGCAAGCCGCCACGAACTCAGCAATCCTCCTGTCTCTACCTCCCGAGTGCTGGGATTACAGGCGTGAGCCACCACGTCCGGCATTGTGGTATGCGGTGTTGATTGTTGGTGGGCATGTCTCCACGCCCAGCATTATATGTGGTTACTGGAGATCGAACTCAGGACCTTGCGCTTGCGAGGCAGGCGCCGGAACCACTGAGCTAACCCTCCGACCCTAAGCTACAGTTTTACCAAATTTCACGACTTCAAAATCAAAAACCAAATTCTAAGCAAGCTAGCTGCCTTGGCTTTTTAAATACATGAACTGCTTTCAATAAGGAGTGGTTCTGATTATAAATCATTTATGCATGAATTAGCAGTGATAAATACTGTTTTGACTCAGCAGCATCCACTATAATTTAGAACAAAGAAGAGTTTCAGTGGCTGCTGCCAATCCTTGCACACTTCCCCTGGTGCCACCTCTCCACTCCCTACAAAGCAGTCTTCCTACAGTAAGGAAATGCAATCCGAGGTGCTTGGGTGACAGGTACAGTGGTGGCCATGCCACCTGAGCCAGATCAGTCTGAGTTGTAACCGAATATTTTTCCAGCAGAAGGTGACACATGACTGTTTTCTATCTAGGGTCTTCATCTGCTAAGGAGGTCAGCCTGGCACCGGAGGTACCTGTATTCCTTCACTAGAAAAAGCCAGTCTGCAGTAAGATAGAATGAAACTAAGAGGAAAAGAGAATTACAACCAACATGTGGAATGAAGGAGTCCTGAGAGGGCTGAGGCCTAGGTTTTAGAACACACACATTGTTGCAGGAGTGGCTGATGAGCCCTTGGTCCCCTGCACTTCCAGGAGCCAATCTAAGATGCTGGTTTTCCTCCTTGCCTCTAAGATTCCTAGCTGTACACAACAAGTCTGTGGAAATATATATTAATACAGTAGCTAAGAAATCAGTTAACATGATTTCTAACACTGGAATGTAATCACTGGAATTGGGTTCATCACCTTTGACTAAAACCCAGAACAGCAATAAATGACACAGAACAGTTCATTTCTTTCTCATGCCAAAGCTCAGTTATGGGTTCAGGGCTGTTCTGCCATTCACTGTCCTTAAACACCAAAGACTCAGTTTCCTTCTATCGCTGTTTCTCAACCCTCAGGTCTTTGACCCTATGGTTGAAATTAATGAAAACTATATTCCAGGAAGCAGACTATGAAGAAAGAATAAAGTAAAGGCAAGAACAAGAAGAATAGGGAAAGTGAGGGGCATCATCCCATTGCACATGTGAACACAAGTGTACACACACACATGTACACCCTTTTAAGAAAGATTTCTTAAACTGTGGCACAATACATATACTTACACACATCTGACCAAAACTAAAGGAACTTCTACCAACACAGGTAGCCAGAATGTTGTCGTAGATCCAGATGGCTATGTACCTAAAATTCTATTTCTAAAGAAGAAAGGAAAACAGACATCAGGAACAGGAATGACTAATACTTTTCATAATAATCAACAGTGGACTAGGAAATGGCACCAATCAGAGCTCTTCAACACATAAAAACTGGTGACAGGTACACACAAAAAAGTCCAGCTTCATAGCACACACTTGAATCCCAGCACTGGAGAGACTGAGCAAGATCGCTGTGAGTTCAAGACCACCCTGCTGAACTACATAGTGAGAACCCTTTCTTAAACAAAGGAACATACCAAAGATATACATAAATGCATTTAAATCACATAATAGCTCTAAAAGAAAGAACTCAAACCAAAGCTGTAAAATATATTCTTAATAATTTTACCTGGAGGGTTTTTGTTTTTTGTTTTTTGTTTTTATTTTTGTTTTTGTTTTGAGACAGGGTTTCACTTTGTAGTTCAGACTGGCCCTGAGCTCACTATGTAGCCCAGGCAAGCCTGAAACTCAGCAGTCCTCCTGCTTCTGCCTCCTGAGTGCTGGGATTACAGGAGTGAGCCACCACGCCCAGCACTGTGGTATGTGCTACTGATTGTTGGTGGGCATGAGTCACCACACCCAGTATTGTTGTGTGTGGTTACCAGGGATAGAACCAGGAATCTTGCGCTTGCTAGGCAGGTGCCAGAACCACTGAGCTAAATCTCCAGCACTTACCTGGAGATTTAGCATAGTGATTCTGGCACCTGCCTCATAAGCATAAGGTCCTGAGTTTGATTGCCAGTACCAGAAAAAAAAAAAAAACCTTTAAAGAAAGAATTTTTTAAAAAAGACTGAACCACATGCTTAAAACATGCCCAAATTAAAGAAGTAGAAACATTAGAACCAACCCTTAAAGGCAGCTATGTGACTATTCCTTACAATTGGAAGATAGCAAAGAATCTCTGATTGTAATATTAATAGAGTACAGCTACTGAAATTTAAACTTTCTTTCTAGATAGAACTATGTCTGGTAATCTTAAAGTAAACTTACATTTCTACAGACACAGTCATAGGGCAAATACCCACAAATAACCATTTAAAATTTACTTCACCTTGTAATTTGGTTCTACATGCATTATTCTGGGGCAGTTAAAAGAAATGTGATTAGTTAATAAATACAATTACTATAAATTAAATTTCTTAGTGACATTTCAGCTTGGAAAATATAAATTCTTTCCAAATACTGTTTTTAATCATTTATCCTGTCACAAGAACTTATTGAGAAGCTGAGGGTTAATTGTTCTTGCCTAGAGTTTTTTTTTTTGCATTATTCAGTAAACTTTATTGGTACATTATATACACCGCTCACAATCATATAAAACATTGAGGAATTTGTGTCAATATGTGACACAGGTCAATTCTCATTTTTACACTCATCCCTGCCCACCCACCCCCTCCCCACCCCGTACATACATACTCTTTTTTTTCTAAATCATATTTATTACTTCCCCTCATTACATTCCCATACCAAATTCCTTTTAGATATTATAAAAACTATCATATATTCTAGAGCTCCTTTACCTCTACAGGTACTTATATCAAAGAAAAGATCCTGTATTTGCATATCTGTGTTCTATTTATTTCACTTATTAGTGTGTCCTCCAGGTGTCTCCATTTGCACATAAATGAATCAATCTTGTCATTCATTATGGCATAGTAATACTCCATTAAACACACACACACACACACACA